>JAZGTK010014494.1:0-13703 GCA_036877625.1 Ambastaia sidthimunki
GCTGCATCTAATGCTCTTGGCTGGATAAGCAACATTATGAAAGTCCTACCAGGTTGAGCAGATGAAGAACTCAATGAAGAGCGGATTTACAGATCAGTTGGTTTGAGCATAAATGGCTTCAGGTTGAAGTAATGACTTCTCGTATATTTTATAACCACAGAAATCTTGTGTTTGTAAAGATTTCTTCATCCACCAAACTCCCTTTTATTTGTGTCTTTTTTCAGAGTGGTTTTCACAGTATATTTGTGCTGAGAGAGGAAATGGGTTATGGTGTTCTTAAAACTCGACCACTGGGACTTCAAAAAGACATTTATGGACCTTCTAGTCTGACCTGTGAGTTGTCCACAAACTTCCTGAATTTTCTAACCTTGTAACCCTTTTCTAATGCTTTTTTCTAACCTAATCTTTTTGGAGGATTTTACTGGTACCGCATGAAAAACGTTTTCTTTCTGTTTTCAAACTTTCCTGTCGGAAAATTGGCTCCCCATTTCTTTTCTTGCATGTTTATTGCAGTGCATGTGGGTTTTTGGACCATCACTCAGAGGAAATGAGTTTCACTCAGTGAACGTGCTTTTAAACCCTCAGGAGAATGTAATGTAATGTATGTAATGTAATGTATTCTCAGTTACATGTTTCATTGAAGTACTGTATCACATGTGTCTCAGATGTTTCTCAAGGGCCACAAGAGCTGTCTGATCTAATTACGTTGCAGAGTAAGTTCATGTATATGTGTGTTTCACGCTGTATTGAGTGAGTGTGTGTGTGTGTGCTGATGTCACAGAAAAGCACAGGAGTTTTGCTCATGCTCTGCTGTTATTTACAGACGTCAGTTTCTTCAGTGGATGTGATGAGATTTCTCTCTCGCTGCCGTTCATGTGAAGAATTGATCAGTGTAGTTTTCAAACAGCTGCTTCTTACAGTGCAGAACATTGCATGACCTTGTGACGTCAGTGGAGATGAAGAAAACAATGTGACTTTCTCAACATCACAATAAATCAACAGACATCAAATCTTGATTCTTTTCTGTAGCTGTTAACACAGAAACCAAAGTGCTTGATTCATGTCTTCAGATTAAATGCAGTTTTAATGGGTGAGATGTTAATATTGACAGTCATCTTTTCTGCTCTCTATCTCCATCTTTTGTCAAGTGGACATCAAGTATGCAAGACACGTGTGGTTAGACAGGCAGTAGAGTATTTGATGTTTTTGATGTATTGTATCGCACCCTCGTCACCATGGTAACTGTGAGTGTGATGTACATCCCAAACCCACCAGGGTTTTTTTCCTCTAATACTGGCCGTACATTTAAATGCAGAGAAATCTTAATCAAGTGCTATCTTGTAAACTTTATTTACAGACTGAGTCACCCCCAACACTCCATCCCGGTGCCAGCCAATCAGATTGCTCCTGGTGTTCAGTCATCATCTGCCACTGTTGTGTACAACATGAATCAGGCGGTCAGCGAGCGGTGTGGGCGGTCCAGGGTGTGGCCTCTGAGTGGGCATGGCCTCTGAGACTGACACTACAGGTATGTTAATGATGCAGGTGCGATCAGTGTGCGTTACTTCTGAACCATAAATGTTTTGTTTGATCTGTTTGTTAACTGAAAATGTTGGCTGAGGTGGTTGATGCTTGACAACCTTCACAAAGTGCCAAATAATCACAGCAGCTTTTCAGTTGTATTCACTGTCCTTCTTTATTATAGATTCCCTCGACCAAAACTACTCAAATGACATATCATGAAATGCTGTTAACATCTGGAGTCAGGAATTAAGTTGCCATGCAGGGATCTGTGGTGCAAGAGGAGCTTGTGTGTCTGGATGTTTAGCGTTAGCATTAGCATTAGTGATGTCTGCAAGCTCACGTCCAAATGTTTACAATCCAATTAACAAATCCCGCCGGATTTCAGTCAGATCTAAATGCCACGTTTGCTGAGAATGTTAAGCAAACCGGCCCACGTCTTACTCACTTTTAGATTAGTGCAAACTGAAATCAGAACAAGACATGTCAAAGCTCGTTTACATACAATGACAGACAGTGACCGTTTTCATCTTAGACAATCGGCAGACTGAGCAGCAGAGATCTCTCAGAGGAATCCAGCCCCTCCTCTCTTGGCTTTTAAAGTGCATTAGGCCATCATCCTCTGATCTGCAGGTATCTTCAACAGAAAGCTTGTGCGGGTTAAACGGCCTGTACCTCTGTCTAACTCTCTCTCTGGCTTTCTGTTAAATTACCTGGACAAACGCAGGTTTGATGTTCTGACTTGAGAGCATTTTTCAGAATTCTGGAATCAGCAGGACCCATCTGATCTCCTGAGCCCCGGCCAGCACAGCCTGGACCAATCAGGAGTTAGTATCAAAGCGGGTAAGTGTGAGGTACATGCCAGCGCTCGACCGCTGCTGTTTGTCTGGATTTGTGTTGATAAATAAGGAGAGGGAGTGAGGAATGTGTTTTTTTAACGTTGATGGAGGCATGATCTGGCACGAGCTGGCTGCTTGCTTCAGTGAGGTATCTGACTGCTTCCATCGTTCCTGATGGTATCAGCTCAAAAGAAACAGGTTTATTTAGAAATGACATCAGGCCAGCAGAGATGCCTAAAGATACGCAGATGTTAGGACAGTCAGAGCCTTTATCTTCCCCCTGCAGATCAGTGGGCGGGGCTTCAGGGTTACAGTTGATGCTGTAGTCCAATCAGAATTGTTTTCCCAGGCAATTTAAAGAAGATCTCATTGTTTTTATTTTTTTTGTTTTACTTCAGGTTCAAAATCAGATGTATTTTTTTAATACTAAACACAAGTATTTGTTCTATGCTATCAGAAGTTTAAATAACAGATTATTCATTTAGCTCCAACAAAAGTAAATCAACAGATTTCATTACAACACAGACACTGGTTTTAGCGAAGCTGAATTAAATTACATTTTAAATAAGTTAATACAGCCTGTGTATGACTGAAAGGTAAAACTGTGGGCAAATCTAATGAGAGTTTATCTAATCTAGCTGCTATTGAATGTTTTGCACAGCAAAAGATGAATAATGCCTCATGATTTCATAAATAAATGACAGGTTTTAACTATAAGATTTTAAAACCGTCTCTGATCAACAAGGTCAATGTGTCGCTGTGTTTGAAATCATAGTATACGGGTCAGTTGAGGATTCAGATTCTGTCCTCAGTGTAGCTCAGCATGTTTTCAGAGCTGGTGTGTGTTATGATGATGTGTTGGGAGCTGTGTTGAGCTTGAGATGTCTGTAATACTTCAGAACTGTGAGGCTGTGCTTCATTAGACCCTCATTGATATTCAACACACGCTCTGAACTGATGATTGTAAATGACGGATCTCTCTGAAAGTCTCTGGAATGATGAATCGTGCTGTTGTTCCTGCTTTCTGGATATTGCTGGTGTAATTAGTCTAAATTGGGAGCTGGAGAAAATGAATAAGGATGATAACTGTAATGTGAGCTCTAATGAAAGCAGTTATGGTGAAGCTGGCCTGCGGGGGGGGGGGACAGACATCTTGAAATGAGTGCTTAATGTCATTAATGTAGATGAAGATGCGTGTGCATCAGCTTCAGGGCAGCAAATAAGAATTTCAGTCTAGTTTTGTGTAGAATCAAACTTACTGTCCTTCACCTTCTGAAATGAGTGTTTTTAAAGGTGCACTAAACTTTCCCTCTGAAGACTCTGAAATCTGTGCTCTAACCCTATATTTCCATTCGGCCGGTTCAGGGTTCCTCACGAAGCTGAGAATCATTTGCTGTGGCCTCCTGACAAACACGGATGTCTCACTCACAGAAGCTGATGGAAGTGAGATCATGGAGGTCTGTTGGTGGACCAGCAGGGGAAGGTTTTTCTTAAGAAGAGTGTGTTTCCCCAGTCTGACGGACACATGCGACACGCTGGGTTGCATGCTGCGGTCTGCTGCGTGGGCTTGTTTATGAATGACACAACCAACAGACATCTTAACTTTTTTTGTCATTACCATCCTGAGTTTATTTCCTTGAGGTGTTTGTTTCTTTTGAAGAGCTGAAAATTCAATTACAGCATCTTTTGATTTGTGTAGCATTTGGGGTTTCCTCAGGAACGAGACTGATGGCAAAAGGTAACAGGAAATGCAGTCAGAAAATTCATGACCTGTGAAATATGGGCCAAACTTCATAAATAATGTTTGTGCTAACCAGTGTTGAGGAAAAAGGTCTTGGTACTGTAAGTACATTGATGGAAAAAATACTTCTGATTGGCTAAAGAAATGCAGGCCGCTGCCTGTTTGTCATGTAAACACAATGTTAGTAAGGTCTAATAAACCTGCCCTGCTCTTCTTTAAAGTAAAAAAATGGGTGTTAGCACCTTTGTTTAGAAGGTTCCTCAGCAGATCTTAAAGGACAACCGACCCGTGTACAGTCTGGTGATGCTAGAGGCAGATGTTAGTTCTGTTCTGAGTCTCATAGCAGTTATCTTCTCTCCTGTAGAGCTGAACAGTCAAACTGATACCAATATTTCACCACAATTCTGAAATTCTTACTATTGCTTAAGAACTGTTTTTGAAGCAGAATGAGATGATGAATCTTTAAATCTGTCTTCACTGTGTTATAGTTTATAAGCAGTGTGCAGAACTTGAGCTGACGTGTGTTCAGCAGTGTGAAGTGAATGAGTGCAGTTGAGTGTTTACTCATCGATCCACACATACAGCCTCTCTGAAGCTGCTCTGCTCTTATCAGCATGGAGGATTCTGGGATAGATAAGCAGCTATCTGCTGTCCAATCACAGCTGTACAGGACACGGCAGTAATAGCCAATCCAGCAATGCACCCGCTGAAGACATCCACCATCTCATGACTCACTTCAAACTGCTTGTTAAACTGTTAGTGTGGTCACTATTTTTATACATTTCTGTATGGATTTTCTTTTGGTGACGTTTTGTGTATTAGACTGAATTGGATGATTTTCTATTAAAATATCTGGCGATTAGATTGTGGCCAAACAAAAAGTATGTTTTCTGATCCAAAACATCTTCACGGAGAGAGGGAAAAAGAAATATAAGAAGGACAGAGCTATTTTTTCTCCTCTGTTCCCTGAGACCATGTTTCTTTAAAATAGCCACAGTGCTTTGTGTTGTGTAGACCTCTTGTGAATCAGCAGGAGAGGCTTCTGTTGTGTTTCTGTCTGGATTTTGTCATTGGTTTTGTGCTTTTAGAACAAACGTGATAGAGGTTTTGAGAACTGCTGACCATGAATAGCACAAATTCAATGAAATGTAAAGATGTGTGCGTTTGATTGTCTGTTTTTCTTTTACTGTGCATGATGTAGTCTTGAGACGTACACATAAATACACTGAATATTTCATGAATGAAGGCACAGAAATTGTTGACCCAAATTCTGTACGGTGGAATTCTACATAAATATCTAATTTAACACAGTTTACCCAGAATAAAGGAGAAAAAATCAGGTCAACAAAGCAAATGTTATGATTCATTTGATAACTCTGATGCTCTGTTTGAAAGTTAGTTAACAACAATTATGTTTCTATCATTATTTACCAACCCTTAATTACCAAACCTGTATCACTAGTCCTGTTTGTACGGCTGATTCTGAAATTGTTGCTGAAATTGTAGAATAAAGAAAATTATATAAATTAATATTTGATATCTTGGAGATGAATGTGACCACATAACATCAATATTTTAATATTTCATATCAACTGTTTTGGTTATATTTCACAGAATGGAAGCCATGAAGGAGTAGCTCAGATATTCTGATGACTGAGGGTAAGAGTTTTCTTACACTACAGATACATGCTGGACTATAATGTTTAATATGCCAGTGTATCATATTTAATCATTGTTGATGGCAGAGTAATTATTGAAATCTGCTGGTGTGTGTTGCTGAGAGCCGCGTGGCTCTTAAGACACCGTATGCTGACACATTCCTGCAATTAACAATCTTCTGATTAACAAAACCATCATAATCTGATTACTGCTAATACAGAAACTGCAGCAGTTTGAATAGAGAAAAATAAGATGTTTTGTGAAGTGTGCTGGCGTCTCAATACATTTACAGTTCCTGCACATACAGCCTGTACTGTGCTAATGCTCATTTTTATTTCTCAGGAGGAAATCAGAAATGACCCTAAAACGTCTTTCCTTTCCAGCTGACATCATCAAGCCCTCATATTTCAGCCCCTCCCGCTCCAGCATCTGTCAGATAAAGTAATGTCATGACTTTCATTAGTTCTTTGTGCAGCTTCAGCTGGTGAAGAAGAGCCACTTCATGTGGATACAGCTTCAATAATTTGACTTTGGAGTAGTTGAGACGTTTGAGCTTCTGTTAACATCTATGACTTCTAAATACAGGCGGAGTCTGAGCATAGTTTGAAATCTCCAGACCTCAGATTATGAAGATCTCTGCTGAAACTCTGGAGGAGACACGTGAGATTACTGGAGTGAGATCTTCTCAGGAAAAACATCTGAGGAACATCTCAACACTTTTTAAGGTGAGTCATAATGTTCTGCTATTGAATTAAATCTGACCAACCAGATATTCATGAGAAGATCTCCTTTTGTGTTTTGCAGAAGAAGGTCATAAACCCAGAATACTGGTCATGATGATGTCACAGTTTCTCACATCATCAACAGCAGCTCTGGATCTGTGTGACAAACATCTGTGTTTTCTCCTCACCTCTCGCTCAATTTGCAGGTGTCTCAGCAGAACTGAGAATTACTATGAAATAACAACAACAAAACAAAACCTCCAGACAGGTTGTGTGGAGGGATTTCCTCAGAGGTCTCATCAGAGTTCTGAGACTGTTCTGAGCGAGTCGCTCGTGATATTGGACCGTTCTATCATTCAAGTGGCAGTTCTGTCAGGTTACAGGACTGGATAAAGGTGTTGTTAAGACACTGTGGGGATGTGTGTGGAAGAGGAGGTGTTTGAAGACACACACACACACACACACACACACACACACACGCACACACACACACACACACACACAGAGTTTGTTCAGAAACTAATGGCTGTTCTCCAGAGTGAAGGAATTCAGGCCAAGTTTTGTTGCTCTGCTGGCTACTGATGCTGGAATCTGTCAAGTGCCAACTAGATGCTGTTTCCAAACTCCCTCACAATCTGCTTTTGTTCAGATGTAAGGGTTCATCAGAGCCGTGACCTAGCGGTTAGCACACGTAGTGCAGACATGTTGAGCGTTGGTGTTTCCTGCAGGAGGTGCAGGTTCACGTTTAACTTGCGTCAGAACTATCCATTTTAAAAAACAATGTTTGGAATCGAGCGGTTTGATGATGAATTTCCTGCCCTTACAGGAAGAGTTCAACCAAAAATGAACGTTGTTATTTGGTTTGTTAAATGATGGTTGACGGTGATTGTGTAAAGCATACAATCAACTTCCTTTTAGTTTTTAAGGAAAATATTGTTATTCTGAAGGCAAAAATTCATCTTCTATCCCTCAGTGTCCAAAGCTAATGTTAAATAACACTACAGGGAGAGTTTAGCCCAAGCTAGAAAGATTTTAATTGAAGGCATTTTTTCCAGAGATGTTGGATGAGGAATAATTATTGTCACTGTGGGAATATTTCCAGCGAGCTGAAGCAGTTTTATTGACGTGGGGTAAGATGACCGAACATCTGTCATGAGCATACAAGCCCCCCCGCAGAGCAGTGAGCAAAACTAACACAAACCTCACAGCGTTATCTTTCCACTGTTATTTTTTATTGTTATCTATTTTAATAACACAGCTCTCAGGTGTAAAATCAGCCTTTATAATATACAGACAAAATGTAGCCTGCATTGTGCTCAGAGCAATTGAATTAAACACTTCTTTGATTGTTCACACACAAAAACACAATTATGAGCATTTCAACAACACAAAACACAATGAACAGAACAGAAAAAAAGCAATTTATTCTGGAATAGTTTTTTATTCTGGGACTTTTGCTTCATGGTGGGATGACGTTTGAGTTTTTCAGGTGAAACACAAAGCTTTGTGTTTCACTGAAACTGGCCTGTGTTTGTGGCACTTGTGTTTTCAATCTGCTCAGCTGGATCCTAACTGATCAGGTCAGGTCGGCCCTCAGGGGCCCGGCGGGCAGAAAAGACCCTCCCCACCGCACACCCTTCATACCTCACCAATTTAATTTCTGTTTGCCAGACTGTTACTTTACTGTATCACTTAACAATGAATGTTTATTATTCCTTCAGACAGACTCCTATATGAACCTCAAACCTCCTATACGAACCTCCTATATGAATCATCTCACATCATCCTTTAAAGAAACATATCAAAGGTGAGTGTTGAATGTCCTTTTATTATATGAATAAATCTGCAGTATCAGCAGTGAGCTGGAACCAGTGTGTCTCCACTAACACATTACATGATTAATTTAATGGTCAGACTGAGAGATCTTGGCACCAGGAGAAGAACAGCAGAAAATAACTGATTGAAACTGATGGCTTTATATAATGTGCTGCGGTAGGCTGCAAACTCAAAAACATCAGCAACTATTTTTATATGTTTCAAAAGAGTTTTACTGACGTCAATTGTGAACCTCTGCTTACCAGAAGCAAACTCGTGTAAATGCCAAGCTGATGCGTTTGTGTTTTTATTTTTATACTCACTTCTTTTGTAGCAAGAAACAGCTTGAAGTGTCTTCACACCCCATCACCAGAATAATGACGTAACATTTACAGTAATCTGACCTTCACATGACGCTTTTGTCCTGAGCAAATTTGTAGCAACATCTTACCAACCTCCCATCTTTCTTTACAACAGATAAAAATCCATTTTCTTGTAGTTTTTTAAATATTTTTCTCTTTCCAGGAAGAGCAAGAATCTGAGCGAGTGTCTTCTGATCCTGAACCACTGAAATGCATTTGATCGTTCTCAGTCTTTTACCTCTGAAACTCTGGCTCAGCTCATTACTACCTCCTTAATAATCCAGCCGTCTTTGCTTCATGTTTTATTCATCCATTAAAGGAAAGCACATTCAAATTTAGTAACACCATCTCCTTTCCATCAATCCCAAACTCCACGGCAGTGAGGATGTCACATGGAGAAACTCTGAAAAGAGTGACAGGTGACTTCACAGATAAACGCTTTATTCCCCCAACAGCCCTAAACATGAGCCTTCAACCACTGGAGAAAGAGTGAAGTCTCTGATAGTGATTAGATGAATTCAGTCATGTGTTATTATGAGAATGAATGAACTCTATGATGGACATTCACTCAGTTGATCATGTGCAGTTACTGACGCCACCAGCTGTAACTTACAATCTGAACCTCTTTAATATCCAGCTGCAATTCCAGCTGCAGCATGCAGGCCTCGCATGTTCTGATCTCTCTGCCGTTATCTCAACAAATTAGAGAGATTCATCTCTCTCCTGCTGTTTTAAATAAGCAGTTCATTGAATCTGGCCAGTTTTCTCTTCAGGTTTGTGTAACATCTCTGTTATTTACAGGAAGTGACATAAGAAGAGCTCGTGAAAAACCTGCTTCAACACAGAAGGTTTTGGGCTCACCAGAGGGCCAGAACTCAGCCAAGAGACGTCAGTTATCACTGAGGGACATGGATCATATTTATCACATTTATAATTACAGCACTGTGATGCATGAAAATCATAATGCGGTTTAATCACCAGCTGTCTGCTGCTGAAGATCTCCACCTCTCGCTAACAAACCTCAACATCAGATGACGGCCTGCTGGAGACAGACGCAGCTGAAAGTGAGGCAAAAACTGCAGTACATTTGTGAACAGTGCAAAACATATTACAGTAACCAGTTGTTTTGTTTTCATCTTTATTTAATTGTTGGTGTTTCAAATGTGATAATTAAAGGATTAAAACTCTTTTGCGTTTTACGCCTCTGGCAAGATTGTAAATCCATTTTATTTGTTATTTTTCTCACACAAACTCCTGTGGAGAGTTTGACAGTAATTCCTCAGGTTTCAGACAGAATGCAGGAAAAGAAAATGATGCAGTACTTCAGATGTGCATCAAAACAACTGGGCTAAAGTTTACACTACACAGAAATGAAGACGCCCGAATTTAAAAAATGCTACCGTTGTGTTTTCCCGCCTTTCTCTTCTCATATAATTCATTATTATTGATTTGTAATGAAGTCATTCAAGCAGCGAGTGCTGTGTGGCAAAACAGCGATATATTCTACCATGAAAAGCTGACGGTATTGTAGTTAGTAAAGTACACAACACTGTCATTTTCATTTGTGGAGGATAAATGCTCCTCTTTCCATTTGTGCCTGACCGCTGTGTTTATTTGTGTTAAATACCCCAGACTGTCTCTGAGACACACAGCCGGAGGGGCTTCAATTTCACATTTCACAATTGACAGTGACATGTTAATCACAAGAAAACTGCATCCCTCAGTTACCATGAGCACCAGCAGAGAAACTGTGTCAGACTGTAGCGTGCAGACTTCACCCAGCAGTACTGGACCCGTCTGGACCCGACACCAACCGCGAGCACTTTCAAGTGTGACAAACTGATGCTTAAACATTAAAACCACCTTAAAGTAAAGAAGACCTTGTGCAGTTTGAATGTGAGCATTTTAAACAGGGATTTTGAGTTGGTTGCTAGGGTGTTGTTGGGGGTGTTGCAGGTGTTCGGGGTGGTCTAGAGTGATGCTAATTTGTTGCTGTGGGTGGTTGCTTGGCAGTCCCTGAGGTATTCTGTGTGTTTACTGAAAGTAAAGAGAGTAGTTGCTACGTGGTTGCTAAGGTATTCTGTATGGTTGCTAAGCATCTTTGCATTCTTAGTCCCCCTCCCTGCAGCCCTGAGAAAGTTTATCTAAGAATGGCTCACCTAATTATCTCTGAACAGCTAGTGATTTTCACCTCCAAAACAGCACAAACTTCACCTTCAGAATGACCGAGTCAGTTAGTTGTGCTTCTGTGATGAGAGGTTGAAACACAATGAAAGTGTGAATTTTACAGCCAGTGTGGCGGAACGTGCCAGTCCTCACCCGTCTGAGCATGTTTTTATGCCTGTCAGGTGAGTGATCAGGAAATCTCACACGCAGGTGTTTGTCATCCGCAGCGCGCTGAGAGCTGCAACCCTGCATCCCTTCCATCCCAGTGAAATGACTGCTGGCAGCTCACACGCATGTCTGCGTCGCAGTGTTTAACATTCATGCTAACACGTTCATGTTGTCTAATTCAACAAGCAAAAAGCTCACAGGGGGTTGATATTTGGCAAAGGGTTTATTCTGCATGTGACTGGTTTTAATGTATTTGGAAAGTCATAATCAGCTGATTTGTGTCGTCTTGTTTTGGGAGGTTGGAATTTTGACTGGCTGATTTTGCTTAGACTTCCCTGGATTTGTTTGTGAAATATATCTGAGATGATACGAGGCAGTTTATTAACAGCAGCATCATTTACAATCAATAAATGATTCAATCGGCCCATTTAGATGATTGAACTCATCAATTTTATGCACATCATTATTCTGACACCAGCTGAAATACTGCAGCACTGAAAAACTAATATTACTCCTGTTCTTACAGTTTGTGTTTAGACTCTTTTACGTCTCAGTAAATGATTTTATTGAAATTTATTTTAGTTTTCTTCACATTAAAACTGTATTATAAACTTTATGCTACTTTTCTGCTTATAGATCCAAACTTTATGAATGTTGTTTTATGTATGTATGTATGTACAGTGTGTGTACATATAATTTTAACTGGTGTTTTTTGTGTTTCCATGGAGATCTGAGTTTTGTTATAGTGTCATTTTCAATCAGGCATCAATTGTCACTTTATGCAAAAGTCTGAATATATTATTTAACTGTATTTAGAACATACTAAAAACTATTTTTGTTTAAATCTGCCCTTTTTTTAGTAATATTTGACATTTCATCATGACAGTTGTGGTAAACAATGAGAGGATTCTGTGTGTGTATATTGTCTGTGTGTGAGGGATGGGACGGGTTCACAGAGGTGCTGGTGGTTGAAGTAACAGCTGTATTGAAGCTCTTTCTACACACAGATGAGATGAGGCAGTAATGAGGAAACAGGGCTGTGAGCTCATCGTGAATTCACATATTTACACCACAGGGCACGACGTCACTTTACATCATCTCCTCTGTATGCTAATACAGCGGCTAGCAATGAGCCGCACTGCCTCCGAATTTCAGCCGTGGTGTTTGTCTGCAACACACACACACACACTCACGAGCTCTTGTATTCACAGCTCTCTACAGCCTCAGCACACACACTAATGTATGCACACACACACACACACACTCGCGCACACACACACACACACACTCGCGAGCTCTTGTATTCACAGCTCTCTCCAGCCTCAACACACACACTCGCACACACACACACTCGCACACACACACTCGCACACACACACTCGCACACACACACATCTGCTGTTCTGCAGGTTGGAGGAGAGACACTGAGTGACAGGATGTGATTTCATTCATGTTGCTTCTGTTACGAGATATTTGCATACGATTCATACTGTAGAGAATAAAATTAGCATTAGCGCTAAAACTAACGTGGAATGCTGTGACGATCTGACCTGGTGAGGTGATATGATGACGAGTTCATATCTGACTGGATTCAGGGGTCTCTATAGCGTGACCCCTCAAGATGCATGTTACACGCAAACATCTCATCAAGCTGTTTACTGTGATTTTATGCTGTAATGTTTGTTGTTGAGTCCTTTCAAAAATGTCAGAAACTCATGATGGTTTAAATGGTGCTACAAGCCTGTGATTAATTGTTTGTCATTGTCTTCATTAGTATCTCCATCTTGATTCAGTCCTAATGAATTCCACACAATGTGAGTAATGAGCTGTTGATTGGAGTGGCGTCTGATTGGTTACGGATGTTTGGAACAAAATCTGAATGATGGCACTAAATCCCGCCTCATAACAAGAGCTTTTCCTGTCCGCCCTTCAAGTGTCACTCAGCAAGAGCTGAACTAGCCAGACTGCATGACAAATCAGCCAAGATGATTCAATTATTCAACATGAATCTGTGAGATTTATTTATATTTATACTGAAACATTATCTGTGTTTTTAAACCTAGTGTCTACTACACATTCTGACTGCAGTCGGTGACTGATTTGCAGTGCTCTACATAGGCAGCTTTTTGTATATGATTTTTTGTATAATATTTTTAATACACCTCATATTTATGAGGTGTATTATCTACTATGTAATTTTTTAAGTATGTCACAATGCATTCTGGGATTGCTATTCCCCCGAAGGATGCTTAAAATCTGTAGTATGAAGGGAGCTCACTAGGTTTTGAAACAGAGCCGCTGATCTTAGAAATGTAAAGAAATTCATGCTTGATTGTCTTTTATCTTGATGTGAGATGTTGCTCTGGTTAAAATATTGGGAAGCAGATGTTTGTTGCCACATGTGGGTCTGATAATGACAGTTAAATGTTAAATGCAGCATCTGTTATTGTGAACTTTATCTGTCGTTTTATTCTTTCTCCTCTAACAAGATTCAGTTTCTTTTACTTGCTGGAGTGTAAATGAGATTTTGTCTGTTTTCACCCGCTGTATTCCTCTGTGTCACAGCGAACCAAAGAGAGGAACGAGAAATAATGAACTCACACGGGACAGATGAATATATTAACCAGCTTCACCATTTCTGAGTGGAGCAAAACATGGCTTTTAATTTCAGATTTGAGGGGTTTCAGAGGAAATTTCTTGATGGATTTAA
>JAZGTK010014495.1:0-13702 GCA_036877625.1 Ambastaia sidthimunki
CGCTCAGAGCAATTTTAAGTATCTACCTTGGAGACACAAATTTCCTGCAGTGCTTAAGCAGATATCACAGCTGTATAAACACAAAGTATCTCTAACCATCAGAACATTAAAAACCAATCCCTACACAACAGCACAAAACACATTCCTGCGGCCCTGGAGTTTGTTTCTAAACAGTTCAGCCCGTCTGAAGCCATAATCTTAATATTTTATTTGAGCTAACGTGCTACATGCAAAGAAGCTTTTCTGTGCTGTAATGTACAATTACAAAATGTGACAGGATTAAACTCGGCTCATGCCCCACCCCTGAGGACAAAAGGATTTTGCCTAAGAGCATTAGACCATGCGCAATTCTAGCACATAGATGCGGATTTCAAAATGTCTATGTGTCATTTAGTGTCATTTTAAATGGCCTGTTTTAAAGTAATTCCGTTGAACTTGCATGTGGATGTTGCACTCATTTCTCAGGCTGATCAATGTCTCCATCTAGTGGGTCTCCAACAGGTCCACTTCTACACCGTAAATGAAGCAAGCTACAACACAGGTGTTCATGAAGTAAAGTAAGGCTGTTTGTGCACCCACCCATCTCTGCTGAAGACCCGGATCCAGGCCTGAACGTTAGGGCCCAGTATGCACAGACATCGCAATGTAGTCAGCGTGGACAGAAGTACAGCCAGAGAAAAAGTCTCCAGGGCAGATCTGCAGCATGAAATAAGACTTACACATGTGCTTCTAAAAACAAAATGCATTTTGGAACAAGTTGAAATGTAATACTTACTTCAGCAGTGGAGCACCATACAGAACAACCACAGTATGAAAAAAGAGACATGATAGGAGGAAGTAAAGACAGGATTTGAGTAATCTATTGATCTGTGGAAAAACATATGAGAAGACCACATAAATGATGTTTCTACAGAATATATTAACGTATTATAATGTTCATTGTGCTCTTTTACTGATTATCTCCAATTTTCTTTATATATATCATCAATTGAAGAACATTCTGCTTGTTATACCTTGAAACTCAGTGAGTTCTTCTTTGTTGGTGGGCTAATGCCCAAAAGCCAAAACACTCCAATGTTGACAACAGCAACAAATCCAGCCACAAAATACAGCCAGACCACGTGAGTACCATAAACAGAGAAGTTCTCCACAAACACGGCAGGTATGACAGTTGCCATGAAGATGGAGGACGCAATGATGGCGTGGGCTGATGCCATGCCCCTGATCTCAACATCCCACATAGTGAAGGTTAAACACCTGTACCTGTCAAATAAAAATGCGTGTAATGCATTGACAAATCAATAGAAAAAAACATGTTAATTAATGTCAAAGTCGTGTTCATTGTCTTCTACATTTGTAATATAAGGTCGTTATACGTCATTCATTACACAAGAGACAGCCAACGTGTAGACAACGTGGTGTTCACAGTAATAAAGCTTATAATAAAATAAATTAGAATGAAGAAAACACAGTAAAAATATGACATTATAAATTAGGGTAAACAGTTCATTATACAACTAACCAATGAGTAGATAAGTAGATACCCACAAATAAATGCCCTTCTTCACTTGATCGACAGAATTTCCAGCGTTTAGTAAACAATTTAATAATCCATAACAAATACTATAACTATTAACGATTCTGGACGCTACAAATAACAGTAAACTATACGTCGAAAAGTCGAACACTTTATTTACAAAACACGGTGATTTTAGTGCACTTCCGGTGAATTAATTCAGCAGTAACAACCTTTTAAAGCACAATAAAAGTTCAGATTCAATTTTAAAACCCGTATTGTTTTTCCCCTCTACAGTTGTACGTGAAACCTGATTGAATTGAATGAGACATTAACATGTAATTATTCACCTTTAATAATTAATTTAAGTGTTTAAAAATTACACTAGTTATCTATTGTATTACCTTTAGAAGTTATGTGACGTCAGTTTGGGCTTTTATTTTGACAACTCGTAACATACGTCACCACAAACGCACATTAACGTTTCAAGTTTCACTATTCAACAAGACGCGAGAACTGCGATTTCTAACATATTTTAGGATGGTTTGCGAAAAATGTAAGTATTTTAGATTATGAATCATATTGTTAATAACAACATTGCTTGTTTTACAAGAATATGCGTCAATAATATCACGAATGTTGTTATTCGTGTTAGGATGTTGAGGTCATGTTTTGCTCGCTGGCCGGAAACAGCAGAACAGTCTGTTATAAACATTCATGTGGACTGTCGTAGTTCACAGACGATAAATATTAACATGTTGTGTAATCTTTGAAATCAGCCAAACATTACAGGAGTTATTTGTTATTATTATTTGTTATTTGTGGGGTGTTTGTGACTTACACATGATTTGATTTTGCTCCACAGGCGAGAAGAAACTGGGGCGGGTTATCACTCCAGATACCTGGAAAGATGGCGCTAGAAACACAACAGGTAATATCTTAATGCTTAAATTATATATGCATTAGCATTTCTACTGTGTCAGCACTAAATACTAACATGAACTATTATATTACAGAAAGTGGTGGTCGAAAACTTAATGAAAACAAAATGTTGACATCAAAAAAGGCCAGGTGTGTTGCTTGTAACGTTATGATTTATCATAGTTTTGCTGTGTTTCTGTGATGAACGTGTACTGAAAGCTTGCATTATATTTTTAACAGGTTTGATCCCTATGGAAAAACTGGATTTGCGACTTGCAGAATATGCAAAAGTTCCGTCCATCAGTCTGGCTCACACTATTGCCAGGGATGTGCATACAAAAAAGGTGAGATGGGCAGAAAGTTTGTTGTCGGATGGTGTTTAAAATCGGCATATTTAATTATTTACCAAGATGTTTAAATACATATTTCTTCTTTTGCAGGAATTTGTGCCATGTGTGGGAAGAAGGTTCTTGACACCAAGAACTACAAGCAGACTTCAGTTTGATTCATTCTGTGTCGCTGGAGATGTCTGGGCTGTAGTTGAGAAAGTGTTTATGGGTGATTCTGTTTTTAATGCAAACATCTGCCATGTATGTAAGGTTACTTCAGGTCACAAAGAAGTTCAGCGGTTTGTGTAAGTGGCTCACTGGTAATTATATTTATATGAACAATTTATGAGTTTTTCCTCTCTCATTTAATAACTTTAGAGCAATATGATGGCTTGTACTGTTTGGACAAAGTAGATGCCTTCAACCTGTTTTTCTAAAAATTCTCATTCATTTGCAATCTTTTTTTAAATGAAGATCATCCATCATCCAGTTTTTCACACTACAGAACAAAATTTTTCTCAAATCATTCAATCTCTTGTTCCCTAAAAAGAGTCACTTCATGGCAATTTTTGTTGCTTTTTTTCAGCTTAGACATTTGACCATACCAAGTGAAAGGCTAGACTTTGACATTTAAATGTCGTCCTTTCCCCGCAGTCATAATTTTTTTCCTATCTTTGGTAAATCATTGTTTCTCTTCTTTCCAAGTCGGTGTAACCACAACAGAATCTGATATAAATATGAATATTATGACAAACGAACATAACACAGCAGCATGTCTAATGTACAGTGACGTTTGTAGCCTGTTCACACATATTATTTCCTGGTTGTTTCTGTCAGCACTATTACAGATAAGGTTTGATGTTTGGTATTTGACTGTGGAGTAATTTAGTCCCACTGTTGTTTAGGTGTGCTTGAACCCTCGTAACTCCCGTAAATGCTCTTACAGTATGTTTAATTAATTGCCGTATTTTAAGTGCAGGGTGGCACAGAATAGCAATATTTAGACACTGTATATCATTTCCATAATATGTAGTAAAATTGTCAGGGACACTTGTTAGGGGACAGTTTCTATGTCTGTAAATATTTTTTTCTTGCAAAATAAAATTGACAACATCTGGAACTTGTGTCTTTTATGTAAAAAAAAAAAAACATAAGCAAGTATTTATAATGGCACTTTAATGTTGTAGTTGAGGTTCACAATTTTTATACAGTTTATACCTACATGTTACAGTATTTTTCATGCATGTTACTACTAACTACATACGAATGACACCACACAGTATTATAATTTAGCAAAAGTTTGACTATCACAAATGATTCAAGTTTGCATATGGCCTCTTACATTTTACATAAGCAGAAAAACATAATTATTTAGAAACATGTCATTATATTATGTTACATACAAATTAGTTGTCTAACATTCCTAATTAATATTCATTTTGTAAACGGGTTAGAGCAAAATATGACGCAAAATATTAACTTGTATATATTAAAAATCTTAAAAGTAACTTGATAGTCATAATTATAAACATAAAATAATGAATAATAAGAATAAAGAAGAGTGATATTAAAATTGACAGTTTTTAAGGCAGCTGTGTGTTTTGATTATTATTATTATGTAATTGACATTCAGTGTTAAGCTCTGAAGATCTGTTACTTCAAGGGCTTTTCTGTGAGAGAAAAGAGTGTAGTTACACTCATCCTTTAAGATTCACATTTTCAATATCTGCAAACAGTGAGAAGCCCTGAGTTTCAGCTGTAGAGAACATAATAAACTCATCTGTGTCTCACTCAGCTGGTGGAAAGATCTACAGTTCTCTCAGATAGATTCTCTTAGCACCAAAGTATGACCATTGATCTGTTTGCCTGATAGAGTTGGAACAGCCAAGTATGAACTACTATGTGCTTTTGGTCAAAGCGAGGAACTCCTCTCGGGCCTTCGGATCCTCCCTGAATATTCCCAGCATGGCACTAGTCACGGTGCGACTGTTCATCTTCTGCACTCCACGCATGACCATGCACATGTGACTACAACATTCATTCAGATCACGGTTAACATATGATATACCCAGAGCCATAAAGTTACATTTAACTGCGTTATAAATGTTATACTTACGCTGCCTCGATGACAACAGCAACACCTGTAGGCTGCAAGGCCTCAGAGATCGCCGTGGCTATTTGCTTTGTTAGGCGCTCTTGTACTGCAAAGGGCAAAATTAACAGTGACATACTGAGAAAGCAACGGGGGGAACTGCATTAAAGATTAGAGATTTTTCTAGAAACATTTTTTGTCCGGCTTGTTGTAAGTTGTGATACCTAGAAAACAAGTAGTTACCTTGAAGTCTGCGACTGTAGATTTCGACAATTCTAGAGAGAAACAACACACATAACACAAACACATAAAACACCAAACAAATGTAAACAAACATAACAATATAAAGAGAAAATGAAGGCTTGTCTGTTCATGTCTCGTGAGGTCTGGGTGTGTTTCACTTGGGGAAAAAACACCAGACTGCTCATTATATTTGGGGGGGTTGTAAGAGCAATGGTTCCCACAACCACTCCACAGTGGAGGTGGGAGTTGAGGGGGATTTCCTCAGCGCCAGAAGTCAGCAAGTCTGGCTTGTTTCAGATGGGACAGGATACAGTGCCAGGCTTTGAATCTAAGCCTCAAGTGAATGGTCTATGATAACAGAAGAACTCAGCCACTTGTAACTAATTCATTCACTTTTTTCTGTCTCACTCTGATGTGAGAACAAGCCCCTTTACTGCCTATCTGAGACAGGCACAGTGTGTATGTGTGTGTAATGTGTGGGCCTGGTGTTTACTATGTTATAGGGACCAAATGTCCCTATATTTTTAGGTCCCCATGAGGAAACAAGCTTATAAATCAGTGTGTGTGTGTGTTGCATGCTCACCTTGCAAGCTTACTGAGGCCAACAACCTTTTTACTTGGCAGATATCCTATATGAACCTAAAAATTAATTATAAATGAATTAATTATATATTTACTCAATTTGTGCTATGCACTGAAACTCATTAACATCACAGCACTGAACACCTTCTGACCTAGACACATTTTAAGTCAATTATTCTTTTAGCACCAGTGACAGTGCCATGTGGTCACTAGTGGTGTGACACCATGCATAAAGTATTTGATGGCTAAAATTAATACAGACAATAATACTGTCAACACAGATTCTGATCCATACCTTGCCAAAAAATGGCACCAGGTGATGTTCACACAGTGAAAACATGTCAATATCTTTCACAATCACCATCTCTTCATGGTCCTCATCAAAGATGGCATCATTAAGGACATCTGTGGAAAACAAGAGTTGCTAAGCATTAGTTTTGTGTTATTTTGTGTTACTCAAAAGTTAGTTAAAAGGTTAGTCAAAATAACATGGCAATTAAATGTTCATGCTACCAGGAAAACATTTTTTGCAGATTACTAAGGTTACAAAGGGGACATACAGTATGGAATGGCTGAAATGTTTGTGTGGAAGAAACAATAGAAGATTAAAATTTCTTTCGTCATTAAGCTCAGTTCAGAAGAGAGGCAACTGCTAAAGAACTTAAGAGTGATTAGTTCAAGAAGCCCAAGAGTTACTGAAGTGTGTGCTTACTGTAAGTGTAACTATCTGAGCAAACTTACAATGTTAATGACATGTACGTAAATTACACAACTCACAATACAACAGTGGAACACTATAACTAAATATATATCACTATATGATTGCTGACTATATATACAACTATAGGATCACCCTATCACTATATGATTGCTGAATATATATATGCCTATAGGATCACCTTATCACTATATGAATGCATAGAATACATAGAATCACTTACCGTAGATGGTTTCATGGTACCCTTTGGTCAGAAACTGCATGGCCTTGGCTGCCCGCAGTGGGGTTTTCAGGAGCCCCTGTCGGTCCGTGTTTTCTCCCAGACCTCGCAGTATGGTCGTGTATGCCGCCTCCAGAGCAGGTAACCGCGACTCATCCTCCGCCTCTTTCCGGGATGTCTCGTTCTTGTGCTGAACAGCGACTTTTTTGCTCTCGACTGACAGCTCGCTAAAGCCATTGCGGCAGAGATACTCAGTGACGATTTTGCCATTGCACAAACCGTTGAATTCAGCTGCCTTTTGGTACTCCATTGAATGCACTTTAAGTATCTATTTAATAAAGAATTAAACTATAAATCTGACTACAACCAAAAGTCTTAGACCTTGGATACTTCAGCGTCCTCTTGTACTTATTCTTGCAGTTCTCAGAGTTTTGCGCACAGATGCGGTTGGTGAGTTGCAGCTGTGAGTCTACAGGCTCAGTTTCACTCCGCTTTGCATTTATAGGGTCTCTCCACTATCACTGTGTCCAATTCATCACGTCACAATATTCGGTGTGACTCTGCGCTCCGCCTATGCGATCTAATTGAATAATGCGCAAAAGTCATGCAAACTGCGGTAACTGATTCATTCATTCATGGTCATTTTCAGTGTGAATGTAAAGACACAACGGACAGAGTCAAACCTCTGAGCATATGACCTCACGTGCTCAAACATTAGCCAGAGCCCCATAATCTGCATTAGAAATGTTAAATCCTTTCACGGTTAAAACTTACAGGCATTCTTATTTATAATAATATTATTATTATTATTATAAAAAATTATAATAATAACACGCACAAAACAACTTTCTTTTCATAGCCATATGACTGTTAATACTAACATCAGATTAATTTCCTACAGCATATCTAAAACATATCAAAGATTTATGAAAGATCTCTATTGACAGTAAAGATCTCTTCTTGCCCAAAAGGTCAGTTGTCTTCTATGGTTGGGATTTATAAAACTTAAATTGTGTGAAAGTCAAGTTTATTTATTTGTTTGTTTTTTAATTGCATGCATCTGTTAAAGTTGTCAAAAAATATGTGGTTTATTCTGTTAACACAATCACTGAATGAAATAATGACTATTCACTATGATTTATATGTATAAAATGAAATACACAACGAGTTCATTAATTACACAATTATTTGTCCTGGTACGTTGGTTTACATAAATGTCTATGCTTGGAAAGTACAAGAACACAAAATCCAAGATCATAAGCAAAAGGGGATTACTCATTTATGCAATCTACAAAAATAGCCCAGTATGCCAGCTCCAATCCATCAGTATATTGCGTCATTTGACTCTTTATTCGTACCGTGTGTTCTGAGGGGTCTGACCTGTGAAAGGTAAGACACAGCGAAAAAGATATGAAGAATTTGGACATTGCAACTCCAGGCAAGCGATCAACCAGTTCAAACACATCACAAATAATGGCATTTTGGATAACAAGAAAATATGCATCATCGAAAGATACGACGTGCGCTTTGGTGAGGTCTGCTGAGCGCCTGGTTCCTCCTACATCTGCTCTGACATCGCACGAGGGTTCTGCTGTTAACAGGCCTGACGTAATCGCTGGGTGACAAGATCAGTATGTCGGAGCATGACATGAGTCACAGCATCCATGCAAGCAGATCAAATACGCCATGTTACCGTGGAAACCAGGCGAACAAAATGCTCGCCCCGGGGGCTCTGTTGGACCCGTGTGCATGAACAATTATCAATAAATAAATAAATAAATAAAATATTGGACAGAACAAGTATGTATTTGTTAGGCTGATGTATGTAACTGGTATAGAAAGTTTACAGCTTTCCATATTTTAAAATTTTGCCATATTACTTAAACAATCTGTAAATTTAGATAATAAATGTCTAGAAAAGAATATGGAAAACGCTTCTTTAGACATCTTACAGAAATCTTACTATACTCTTGATATTACCAGACAGTTAGCAATTAGTTTGAATACATCTGTATATGTGTCTTTGTGCATCCTATATATTGCTTTAGTAAAGTTCATATGTTGAAAAAAGTGAGTTTAATTGCTTAAAAGCACAAGAGACTAGGGCTAGATGTCTCAGCTATGTAATAGCTCTTCAACAGAACACAAATAAAGATAATGAAATGATAAAATATATAATAAAGGAAGATGAACGGGTGTGAATTATTTATTTATTGGCAGCTTAAGTAAATAATTAAATGTACAAATTGGCATTGAAACATTAATCACAAATTTACATCAGCACCAAAGGTTAACATTAGGTTAACAAGTTAACATTAAGTTCTTAAACGCACTAAGTCCTGGTTGTACATTTTGAGAGCCAGGACAGGCAGCCTTTTGTAGCCACTGGAAAGATAAAACAAACAGTGCTCAAATTCATCGTGTGAATGATGTGAAACAGACAGCAAACAGACACTCCAGTGTCTGTCACCTCCATGTCTTCATTTAGGACAGATTGTCCTATTAATGATTTAAATGAATCTATAAATCTGGATGAGAATAATCTAGAAAATAATACAGTAATCTCGTCTTTAGGCATGTCACAGGATAAGACTATGGATAAGCTTTGTTAAGACTAATTGCTTTGCTTGCAAAATAGTGGACAAAAAGAACTCATATAATGTACTAATGCAGGTGTAATATTAGAAATTTATATTTTAGTTTTTATATTTTTAAAAAGATATTTTAGTTTTTATACAGTAGCACTGATCTGGCTGAAGGCGACTATTAATCAACATAAAATGTAATGTTAATTTACAATACACTACAATACATTTAATTACAGTACGCAGACAGTGAGAAATCAGTGTGAATTCTTGCTGCAAAATTAATTCCATGTTGAAACTGTATTATACTGTCATCCATTCCAGTACACCCCCCTCCCTCCCTGAAATATGAGTTCAGCCAAAGATCTTGTGATTTCTCAAAGTTTATTTAAAAGCATTTCAAATCAGGAGCGTGAAGCGATATTGATCTAAACACCCTTAGAAAATTCTATTGAAATAAATCTTGCTTCTTGTAAGTCTTAAAGCTATTTAAAACATTTAAAACTGATGTAGTTACTGACAATGAAGGTCTACTACAGGGCAAAAGATAGTTACACAACACCTAATAAGGATGAATTAAAGAATGAAAGATATTTAGGTGACTTCAAACAATTAATTATTAATCTCATACAAAAAACTATGGAATAGAACAGACATCATGTAGACTTGTGTTAAATTTATAAGTCAGATAAGTTCTGTCTGTTATTTTATGGTTGTAATATGGTTGCTGAACATCCAGTAAACTATAAAAGAGGTATTTTGTTTTAATCATTTACATCAGTAGAGGGCAGCATATTACTCTAAATTAGCTTAATTTTTGCCAAAACTGAGCACTGCAGTATCACTTATACAATTAAAAAAAAAATTCGTGTGGATAAAGCTAACAACTAAAACTGCATCCTATTCTATGGACAGATATAGAGAATATCAAATCATCATGTTTTAAATATCTCTGTACTTTAAAGATGTAATCCATAATCCATGTTTTAGTTATACATAAAAAAATCCCACTTATTGATCAAGTACATAACAGCTCAGCCTCTATACCTCACCCCAGTTCACAATAGTAAACTTATAATAATGTTTTATAATTTTAAAGTTACGTTACGTTAATACGTCTTGTAACCAATGTAATGGACTCGAATTAGTTTCAGTACACTTGGGTTATGTCATCAGACTACATAATACAACTGGACAAAGGTCTCCAAAACACACCATCAGTTTTCTGCAACACGTTGCCGACCCGTAAAATTTAGTTATTGAGTTATACAATAAAGATTTTAAAGAAAAGCAAATGACCCCAACAGTCAAAGTGTCTGGCAAAACGAGATATCTAGAAAAAGTTCAGACTGTTTCAGATGTAAGGAGACTTGTCTGGGAAGGTGTTTGTCTTTGTATTAACACAATCCCAATGGATCAACATTTTTGCGGTGCGCCCCGTGACTGCTCGAGTCTCTATCCATTACATAATCGTCCCACGTTACAGTGTTTCAAAGAATCAAAACGCATTATATAAGTCTCGTCCATTAGGACGCGTTTGCTTTCACGTTGTCACCACAAGATATTAATGAAAACTCAACAATATGTGTTTTGCGGACAAAACGCATTGCTACACCAACTTTCCCAGCTGCTTCCCAAAGCAATCCGGCATCCAGCTTTGGCGCACGGTTCGAGGAAGGAAATGACGCGTCTTTCCAAAGTCTCTCCCTATCCGTATCCGGCGTTACGCGGAGCCGTGCGTAATTGGAGTCTACGGTTGTCATTCAGGGGCTGCTTCGCCTCCACCTCTCCCGATCCGCTTCTCCGCTGCGCTTGGCGACCATATCGGCCGTCAGGGAAAGAAAATGCCAACGGGATGATGGGATCGTAGGCCTTGCATGTACAAAATGTAAAATGGCTGATGCATAATCGACGCGCGTCTCGATTATCGCCGGGTTATGATCGCGTTTGACTCCCGTCCGTGCGTTTGTCTATAGCCTCGGGAAAATGTACCCGACTATCCGTGAGCTCGTTTTTTTGCGCAAACAAAAGAAGACGCACGAATAAACAGTACAAGAGCACGACAAACGCATCGGTAAGTCCGTCTCTCCGCGCGTTGTGAATGCGCATCGATTATTTCATGTTATCGCATGTGTTTCAAAGTCTTTTTGGTTAGTTTTTCCAGTCCCCCCCCACCTCTTATGTTGGAGCCGGTTTAACTTAAGCAACCAGGAGAAATGCATGGTGATACTTGCAGTGACGTATAGTTAGTTGGTTAGCTCAGATAATAACCCATGAAGCGCATATAATTGACGCATAAAAGTAAGCGAGGTGTTTAGTGGTCTGCATGTGTCGGTAATGAAGGTGTCCAGAGAAATACTGCTGTTGAATTGTACATTATAACATTTTATTGCAAAGGCCTGGATTAGTAGTCACGAAATGTTTAGGCATGCAGGTAAATACATTATAGTCATTTATTCATGGACTCCGTTTAAAAGATTTGGTCAGTATCTGAGGTCCAGATTTTTTTGCTGTGTTCCCATGTCTTATCTGAATTCATTTGTTTGGTATAAGCTACTGTAAAAAGAGGCATATCTTGCAATAAGTTAATATTAAATGTCTGATTGGATGTCAGTACACTAAAATAGTGGATAGTGTTTGCAAACTGTGAATTTTGAGTGGATGAGATTCATTTTGTGATGTCACCATCACAGGTCTCTGGTGCCATCGGCTTACATTTCCAAAAGATAAAAAAAATTCATTGATCCGATGATAAATCAATTAAATGTTATCATGTCAGAAATGTTGTTTAATATCTATATCAGAATTTATATGTTCTTTCAAAGCAGTTGTGCATCAGTTTCATCTGTAATAGAAAACCTCATAAACAGTATGACCTTTCACAGATATATAGTATTTAAAGGTCTGTTTATCAGAGGAATTGTGGTTTGTTGAGCATAAGATGTCTCTGAACATTCATATATTTGCTGGGAGTTTATTTTGTGACAGTGCTACAGACTGTTTAGTTTAAAGTAATGTTCAGTCTGAAAATAAACTATCATTTTATTTTAAGTTATAACTGATACGTTCTCCTAACATGCCTGACAGTTAGAAGTGATCGACAGGCTGGTATATTTCCGTGTGCAGGGATTAAGGCCTGCACAGATATTTTAGTTGTCTTGAGCTGGGCTTAGACATTGCAACAGACTTTTCCTAGAAAGCTGCTTGACTACACCAAGTACGTTGGTCCGTTAACTAGGTTTAACCTCCATCTGACCAGGTTAAATGTTTCAGATGACTAAGTGCAGACTTTACCAAACTGTCACAGTGCTAATGGAGAATGTTTTTAAGGTTGTATATTATATATATTATTATGTTTTTCTTTACAGAGCACTTAATGTAAACAGCAAAGCAGTGGGTCTGTGTCACTTAACTGTTGTTTAAAGATGTTTAACTTATAATGTTTCCCTCCCATTCGATGCATGGATGATAACAATGTTTTTAGGGCTTAACCACTTAGTGGCTGCTCATACGTTAACAAAATATTAATGTAGTTTATTGCTGCTTCTAATATTATCAAAGAATGGCATGGCATATAAAATATGATATGATTTACATTTGATTGCACAGTTAATGAAGTCCTGGACGTTGCTATGATACATTATGAATCTCATACGGTGTGTAGACTGTCATCCAAAAAATATACAGTGGCTATAAGCCATATATATAGGGGAATTTTTTAAGTGTTGAAGGTAAACTCTGAATTTTATCATGAGTCTTTGTTTCAAGTGACTGTAGATTCGTGAGCGTGTGTCCAGAATGAGAAAGAATTAGACTGCCTGGACGGCTTCCTCTTCTGCTCTTGGGTGCTAGAGATGTCTGGTGTAGAATTTGGCTGTGGTATCAGGTGAAGGGGGGTGAGACCCGGGGGGTGGGGTGCCAGAGGGGGGCTGGGCTCACGCTACCAGGAAGCAGAAGTACTGGGCAAGGCTTGTTAGCGTTCTTGGTAGCAGAAACCCAAGCTGAGCAGAGAATAGCATAGTATTTATCGGGCTAGTGTTTAGTGCTGTGGTGCCAGGGGAAGGTCTGCAGACGGTCTTGTTGCATGTAGTCAACAGTAGAACAAGGAGAGCAGGTGACCAGTCGGTTAGTTGTTAGCTACTATCAAGATCCACTAATGTGCTCCACTAATAACTATTTAAGCATTGAGAGTTGTGGAGTGGTTAGTTAGTAGCACAGTTTTTAATTGTGTTAGGGCTTAATTTTGTGCAGTGGTTAGTTAGTAGCACAGTTTTTAATTGTATTAGGGCTTAATTTTGTGCAGTGGTTAGTTAGAAGCACAGTTTTTAATTGTATTAGGGCTTAATTTTGTACAGTGGTTAGTTAGTAGCACAGTTTTTAATTGTATTAGGATTTAATTTTGTACAGTGGTTAGTTAGTAGCACAGTTTTTAATTGTATTAGGGCTTAATTTTGTACAGTGGTTAGTTAGTAGCACAGTTTTTAATTGTATTAGGG
>JAZGTK010014496.1:0-13701 GCA_036877625.1 Ambastaia sidthimunki
CTCTTATATGTCTAAAACTGTCTATAGGTTATGTATGTTTATCTGCTTGTTATCAAAGTTAACAAATGCACCCATAAATATCTGCATATCTAACATAAACATGTTAGATATAACTAAACATGTTTTTGTTGTTTTCTCACATATAGTCATTCTTTAAATTGCCAACTACTACATAGATATTTCCTGGGCAACTGGGGAAAGGTGTTTTCATTTTGGCTGCTGTTACAGGAGCCGGTCAGAAGGGGGCTCCACTAACACAACAACCTTAATGTCTCTACTGATTAGTTCTGGAAAATAAAGGAACAAACCTTCATCTCTGCTCTACAACAGGGGCAATGTCAACAAATAGTGCACAGATGTGGTGTTCATTAAACTTTAATATGAACATGTTTTCATTTGCTCATTTCTTCTAAGGTATTCCTCTTAATTGATCATGGCATGGGTAGACGATGTTTTCCAGAAACATTTTGTTACTCTGGTTGAAAGTCAATCATTATTTAAAGTGGTCTAAATATATGTATATAAATATATAATAAATATTTAAAATAAAATAATACAAAAAGCTTGTCCACACACCACTTCATGCGGTTTGAAAGAGGTGTGGCTTTGGAGATCGCTCTGAAGGAAGGGCGGGATCTTAAGCTAGCTTGCTACTGCTTGCCTCTCCAAAATTGCTCTACCCTACTTTTAATCTTACTTGATTTTGTGAAAGAGGCAGTAACAGAATAAATGACATGGTTCTGTGAAAGCTCAACCTCTCATAGGATCTGTTACATAAACATTACAGTTTATCTCTTAACCTAAAAACATTTAAAAGAGATTTTTCTCCTCTGCAGAAATGCTCAGAGGATAAGATTAAAAGTATTATCTTTGCATGTTAAATTGCATGCTCTTGTTCTCTGTACTTGTGGGTTTATGTTGTCGGTCTTGTGAGTTTGTTTCCTACTGAATACATAAAAAAGAGCCGATCAGATTACAAACATGTATCCATGACTGAATAATGCTCAGATAACATGGAACGTTCTTAGAATGTTGGCTTACATTCTCAAAAACGTTTTAACAGTATTTATCATATCAAAAATGTTATTTTTTAATTGTTAGCGGAACATTTTAAAAAAATGCTTGAAAATGTTTTAAACATTCCTATAATATTTAAAATAACATTTTGTTACCTAATGGCAACATTAGGGAAACATTCTTACAATCTAAATTGTTAGTTGGGTGGTGTCCGATCTCACAATCACTCAGTGCTGTCTTGTTGGGACAGGCAGTTCTGCATAAAAGCTTAAAATTTGTCCCGTTATTTAAAATGAACTCTCACACCATGAAGAGCCAGTAAGTTTTCTGTCCGTGAGTCTGAGATTATAGGTTATTGTTGAGGAGCTATCAGAGGCACTGAGCCCGGCAATTCTCTGGTCCTGGCAATCCCTGAGGGACAGCGACAGGCCCAGCGGGAGAGGAAGCGGATTATGCTGCTCGTTCTGTGAGTGAAAAGAAATGCGGTCAAGCCCTTATGATGATGGGCACTGTGGGATTCTGACCCTGTGTTTAGAGGCTGATGGGTAGAAGAGTGTTAACGGTTTATAGAGCTGTTTCAAACCATAAACTACAACATAACAAAATAAGTGTTTATCAGTTATCAAACGTGTCCCGTTTTTATGTAATCTTACCAAGAGCTCTTGGCCCTGAGATACCAGAAGATGAGCAGAGCTCAAAATACTCAACTCCAGCTGGCCTTCACTGGATTCAAAAATCTGAAAGAAACAGAATTTGTGCATGTTGAGTTTCATCCTTTCATTATTTTTCATGACTGCCGTTGTCAGCGGTAGTTTAATCATCCTCGGAAGAAGTGAAATGAATCTGGTTTTAATGTGCCTATATAAACCATTTCTGATCTGAGATATTCAGATAAGAGGGAAACCATCACATGAGGGAAATGATCATCATAATATACACATAATATTACGCATGATAGCTTAACATCTTCATCAAATATCAAAACACAAAACAGTGAAAGCTGTTCTTTTACTCTTTAGAAAACAAGTTTATGTTTTAAGTATTTCTTGTATTGATAGTGCTTCACTTTATCTTGTCTTTTATGTTTGTTGTTAAGTTAATAATATTGCAATGTTAACCCTACAGTTGGTAGAAATATCAGCACATTGTAATTTCACAACCTTGAAATATCAAATAAACTAAAATTACCAACCATGTAACCTTTCTAAGAGTACAATTACCCAAATATATATATATATATGTATATATGTGTGTGTGTGTGTGTGTGTATATATATATATATATATGTATATATGTGTGTGTGTGTATTTATATATATATATGTGTGTGTGTGTGTGTGTGTGTGTATATATATATATGTATGTATATATGTGTATGTATATACATTTATATATAATGTAATTTATTGACCATTAAACATATTTATCTGACAGAATGTTTACAGCACAACAAAAAATTACTTGAAAATCATCTATTTAAACTACAATAGACTCTTATTTCATAAACTCATCAGAAATAACTTTATTTTACTTATTTACTTATCGTTTTGCACGTATTTTCAGTTTTGACTAGCCGCTAGTTCCCGCCCATTCTCCCTCAGCGCGCGCGCGTTCCCGCCCTCTCGCGCCTCACCTTCCACGAGCAGCTTTGCTCTGAGCTTTTACTTCTAGTTTTGGGCAGAAATCGTCCGTAGCGCTTCAGCTTCCAGACGCAGGTTTGGATTGAGGTGTGATTTGAAGTTTTTGGGTCGGAACACTCACTGGCCATATCTGAATTATTTTCTCGTCAATATCGCGAGTAAAGCGGAAACGTACAAACCGAGTGGGAGGAGCAGTTGCGTACGGTTACGTAGATTACGTATTTACTAATTGACTAAATAAGTAGCATATTCTGATTTTTTTTTTTATCGCCATTTCTCATTAACAATTAATAAATTGTGTATGAATTACATTGTCCTTTCAATTTTTATTATTTTATTTTAATTTAGAATAATTTTACTTCCGGCCTTCATGAATATTTAATTAACACGCCCCCAACTCGGAAACTCCAGGTTTACGGAAACTCCGAGTTTCTCCACTTGTAAACGGGAGTTTATTGACGAGTTTCTACTAAATTGATCATAAGGACACGATTAAAACACATCAGAAACTAATCTGCTTTTCCAAGTCTTCCTGTCTTACAAATCTGGATTATGTAGCATCATATTTTCAGGATCAGTCAGTCTCTGTCACTGAAAAACTCCTGGATGATTGTGTTTTTAACTTTTTTAATTTTAACTTATTAATATTAATTATATTAATAGCGAGCGTCGTGCGTAAAACAGGGTCCAGTCAGTGAAACGCTGATGTTTTTCTGAGGTCAGGTGTTCGGGTCCTGAGCGGGTGGGCTGGACTTCCTCTGTCGTTTCGCTTCTATGGCAACCCGAGAGATCAGCTGCACCGTGAATATTCACGGGGTCAGAACGGCTCGGGACGGCGCTGATGTCAGCTGTGCCCGGCGGCCGCTGATCTGGGCTCCGTAATCTCCGTGATTCGCTTGTGAGTGACAGCCGTGAGGGTCTGGGCGAAGGTCCGTGACCTCTCCATTCGTCTCCACCTCCCGCGCATGTGATGCTGAGGAGTCTCCAGTCTGCGTTTTCCTCTGACTTTTGTCCACTGGATTACACATCAACACGGTGCCTTGGAACCGAAGTGTTATGGTGAGACGGGAACCCCGAGATCCGAGGGCAGATTTGGGCAGCCAGGTAGCCCCACGGTCGGTGTGATGCTGGTGCGTGCCGTGACATGTGTTTGAACAGAAGACAGGTGGGGGTTGACATCACCTCGCATTCAGACACAGATATAGAGGGATTTTGTGGCAACAATCACACCAAGAACCTCACCAAACTGGGTGTCATTGAATGGATAACGCCACTGTTTCAATGTCATAATGGACAGGTTGCATTCGTCCATGCGTAAAAGGCTCTACAGTTTGCCACAACACATCGGGCAGAAAGCTTCCATCATGGGTGATGCAGAAGGCACGGACAAGGACACCCGGAGGAAGAGCATCCGTATGAAGCCCCTTCCTTCGCCGACCTCGGCGGGGGCGAGCTGCAAAGGCATCGGGGAAGCCAAAAGCGGAGAGTCCGTGATCATGGAGACGGACATCGGGAGAGCCGTGAAAACCAGCTCCAACGGGGACTGCCGGCGGTTCCGAGGCAGCCTTTCATCGATCACCAGTCGGCACGTCCATGACTCGGATGCAGCGGAAGAGAGGCGTCTGATCAACGAGGGAGAAATGACCCCGAGCGAGGAGAGCCCCCCTGGAGCCGCGGGTGGCGACGCGGAGCCCGGGGCGCAAGGCGACGGCGCCGGTGAAGATGCTGCGCGCGGTGTCGGTCAGCAGCAGGACACCCCCGATCAACAAGCTGGCTTTATAAAGCTGGAGGGCATCGAACAGATTTTACCGGACGACGAGAGATATTACCAAGCCGGGTTCATGCACAGGCAGTTCGGGGCGATGTTGCAGCCAGGGGTCAACAAGTTTTCTCTGAGGATGTTCGGGAGCGAGAAGGCGGTGGAACGGGAACAAGAGCGAGTCAAATCCGCCGGTTTCTGGATCATTCACCCCTACAGTGATTTCAGGTAAATGTCTTTATAAAATGCTGTTTATTTTACACCTGGATGAAATGGTGTGTGACAGACTGGTGGAGAGGGGGACGTTATTTAATGACCCCCCCAAAAAGAGCATTTTTCTATGAATATGTGTGGTGTGTGAACTCAGATATGTTAATAATGTCAGACCTGTACAAACAGAGGAATTGCATTTTAGTGAGACAGGTGTAAAGTGCATTATATGTTATGTTTATTAGTAATATTACATTTCATGATTAAGCCATTTAGATTGCATTTAATATTTTTAATTATTGGATTATTAAACTCTTTGACCTCATAATTCTCTGATTAATCCATTGATCAACCCAGTAGCGCTTATAACATCAAATGCTACTTAAACATAATTCTTTGGGCAGTTGCATGTGAAAAACATATTTTTATATGATTGTTTATATGTTTTCTTTCTGTTGAAAATGTGTTTTAAGGTCATTGTGCAACAGATCAGGCCGAGTTTGTGCAGCTGACGGTTGAAGTGTATTGAATTTTGAGTTAAATCCACACACACACTCTCTCTTTATTAATTAACGTGTCCTTGGGGGTGACATTGACTGAGATTTGATATGTTGGGCTTGTAAATACTTGTTGGTGCACATCTGCATCAGGATTCGTTTGTGATCAACACACACATTGAAACAGATTGACTACGTTTGTAGCCGAGGCACCAACCAGAGAAACAATTTCAATAACAATGTGAAGGTTTAAAGGAAATCTTTGAAGCTGTTTTTTTATTGTATTATGTTTGCAATTTTACATTCTCAAGCAGTTGATGGAGTAATTGAGTTGATCTGTGTTGAGTGTGTTAAGTTGTATGGCTGTGGATGACTGTGTTTGGGTCCTATCACACACTGTTTTCATTCATGAATCGGTGGGCTAACACATGCAGCACAGAGGGCAGGGTTAACATGTAACCCCGCCCCCTCAGGTCACATGACTGCTGTTTGTCTTCTTTACATATTGATTCGAAGCTTGTGTTCCCCGGACGTTACTGTGAGATCATGTTGGCACCTTTGGAGGACATGAAAGGCACTGAGGGACAAAGCTGATATAATAAGAATTGTTTCATTCTGGTTGTTATGTGTGTGTGTGTGTGTGTAGGGGGTACCTAACCATATACTGGGAACAAATTTGTACCCCAAATAATAAATTGTTAGGGTTAGGTTAAATTGTTTATAAGTAGCTGTGTATAAAAACAATAGGAGTCTATGGAATGTCCCCATTTTGAAAAGTAAACGTGTGTATGTGGAAGTTTGTTATTTTATTGTCCTCAGGGTCCTTTTTAATAGAAACCATCCAGTAGACATCGTAGTTTGTTCTTTCTTTGAGAAATAGACTGTATTGCTAATCTGCATTCTTAAACCTGCAGGCTGTGATATTTTGAAGACTCTTTGCACAGCCATTTCCATACAGCTGTAGTTCATACACAGTATCTAGTTCTGCTAAGCTTTAAAGAGCAGAAATGACCTTATATTGCACAAGATTGAAATGACACAGGGTTTGAGTCATCACACATAATGATGGTGTTTTCCGCATCTTTAAGCAGGTCGGATGACAGATCTTTCATAGATGTGCTGGTGTTCTTCAGAACCCGATAATAATATCCACACAATCCAGACAATGTCCAGCGCTGATTACAGGCCGATTATCTCCTGCATATACCTCCATCATTACCAGCACAAGGTCACACACCATCATTACAGAAGATGAAGGACTGAAGCAGGTTCTTCAGACGGAGGTCTACACAGGCGTCTTCTTTCTGAGGCAGCATTAGGGGCCCGACGGCTCAAGTTATAATTCATTATTATAAATTTAAGGAGGCCATTTTGAACACTGATCTTATGTACTTGCTCAATAACTGATTTTTAAATTATTTTAAACTTAAAAAAGTTACAGATTGCAGCTTTAATATAGTTAATACATTTTGCGCCATTTTTTCACTGAGCTTGCTGTGGTGCATTCTGGGATCTTAAAATGAAAGTTACTGCTAATCTTATTGAGAATCTGCTTTTATCTGCCTTGGTAAGCAGCTCATTACATTTTCATTTCTCCATTTAGCCCTTTTATTCAAAGCGAGTTACAATGCATTCAACTCAGATCTGTTTATCAGCGCTGTATGTGTGTTCTCTGCGAATCGAACCCGCAACCTTTGCCCTGCTGATGCAATGCTCTACCAGTTGAGCTACTGGAACATCTGAACACGGAACAGAGATAATTCAGAACCTTCTTCAGTGACGTTACTCTGTTCCTTACAAAACACACTTCTCCACACCTCCAAAACGCTCCTCTGTGCGGCGTGTCATCCACACTGTGTTTATCTTGTCATGCTCTTAAAACACTTATTGAAGTGCTTGTTGTATCTCTTGAGCAGAGACAGCTGTGCGCTGGACCCCCTCTCTCTCCTAATGTAGGAAACTGCTTTGGAAACAGGAGGAAGTTTTATGGTTTAATTTGCATCGGGCGGTATATGTTTGCTGTAGCGTAATGGGCATGTAATTAGTGTTTTAGCATATGCATGAGAACGAACGCCCGTTTTAGCCACGCGTAAATTCACTGGCTGTGTCATTATGTAACCTACAATTAAAACCCTGAAAGTTTTCGTCCATCCGTATGCAGAGAATTAGCGTAACACTTCAGCTCCTCCGCAGATCATTGGAAACAGATTTAGTAATTGGCAGAGATTTGGATTAAAAATATAAATCAGTTATTGAGAAAACGTGACAGATCAGTGTTCAGAACAATCTCCTTACCTTAACCTGATTTACAATGATAAGTTAAAAATAACGATTCAAAATGTGAGACTTCATGTCAGATTTTCCGGAGAATGTTTGACTTCATTTGACTTCAACATACATTGTGAGTAACCTGCAGTTCTTAGTTTCAAACAGAGATGGCGATAGAGATGCAGATGTTAGGAGTTGTAGCTTTAATAAGTGCTTTCACAGAGCTCTTCATAAGAGGCAGCAGCTCCAGTAATTGAAATGTCAGAGAGCAGGAAGTCTAAGTGAGTTTCAGCCCTGTTGAATTGACCTGTAGAAAATGGTTTCAAGTGAAGAAGTTAATATTGAATTTGTTTGCTTCTCCCAGCAGACCAGCTGAGAAGAAAGTGTGTTGCACTGAAGTTTATACTCATCTGAATCCAGTTATATCACAAGCTTTACTGTGTGTAATGTTAGTGGCTGCTTTCTGTTGCAGTTCGTTTGGATAAAGTTACTTTTAAAATAAACTTTTCTCTGTCTAATGGTCTTTGTCTAACGATTTTAGGTTTTAGGAACATTTCCCTAACATTTCCAAGTACCAAAAATGTTATTTTGAAAGTTTTAGGAACATCCAGTTTTTTTAGAATAATTAAAAAGTGTTTTTGCCTTATATATTACATAATGTTGGAAAAAATGTTCTACTAACATTACTGTAAGAACAGTTTTTGTTAACTCTGAGAGAACTTTTAGCTGACATTTTGAGAACGTTTGGGTTTGCTACTGCTGTCAGTGTAAATGACCCTGAATGACTTCTCAACTGTTTAAAGACAAGCGGTACAAGGCTTACACTTTACACGCTAACACTTTACATTAGTCCATCTTACACACGTTCATATAATTATTAATAGCAATAAAAACTAATATTGTGCAATTACACAAAATAATTACAGATGAAGTTCATGTATCTCGTTAGCATGACTCGCTAATTTAATTTCACTGTATCGGATGCATCACGCTTGACTGCTAGTTTTAAGAATATGTTATTTGCTGATGGTGATGCTGGTCCAGCAAAGCTTAAATGTTTTTATATGGTTTATAATGTGATTAATATGGTTTATATGTTTTGGGATTTAAAGGGATAGTTGAAAATTCTTTCATCATTTACTGACCCTCATGTCATTCCAAACCTGTATGAGTCTGAGGAACACAATGATGAACAGCACATGGCTTCTGTTACTTCAGACTGAGTTCTGATTGGTTGATGTAGGTAGTGAGGTCATGACTGGTGACCATCTTCACACAATATTTTCTTATGTCAGATATTTGACTATCATTTGAGTAGGAGGACAGGACGTTTCTCATTTCCAGTTGGCAAAGAATCTCCATTTGTCTTTTTTTTTCTTGTCTGTTTTATCCAGCCTTTTATTAAGCTTTTTATCCACAGAGGAAACGTCTCAACTGAAGTGGGCAGATATTTAGTTTCTGAAGGGAAAGACTGAGAGGACAGTGATGCTCACAGAGTACAGTATAAAGGTGATTGTTGCATTGGATGTTGCATTGGATGTTGCATGTAGCAGGACAGAACTCAAATTGCAGCATAATTGCATGTTGTCTGTGTTTGCACTATAGTGACTGTTATGAGTCTCTGCTCAGAATTACTACTGTCAGGACAACAGTTTGAAAGGAATCTTAAATTAAGTTTAATCTGTGTTGAATTATTGTTATTGTTTTATAGGTATCAATCTCTAATGACTAAAAAAACATTTTTGGAGAATAAACCATGACAGGTTGATCAGAGCTTTTGTGTCTCACTCTGAAGGTTTATTTTGTTGTTATTTGTGCAGGCTCTGGAGAGTTTTTTGAAGGTTTTAACTCTGTGTGTACTGAGGTTTGTTAGCACCACAGTAAAGCAAGAACGCATGTTAACACAATCTTGCAACGTGTTGACCAAGCATCGTGTCTGTGTCTGTACTTGAGTGAAGTTTGCTTCTGGTCTGATGTTTTGTGTGAGAGTTGAGTGGAAGTGAGCGATCGTTAGAGGTTAATTTGATTTGATGTGTCTGCTGGTTATTTCCACGTCTGTTGCCTGTCTCTCCTCCTCTCTTTGTTCCTGTCTTTCTCTCTCTTTATTCATCTCGCATAATAAGCTGCACGTCTCCCTGAAGGGACTTACCTCCACAGCAGAAAGAATAGAGGTCATGTCTGCTTCACTCTCTCTGTTTCTCTCTCTTTTTACCTCAGATTCAGCTGAATTTATTCAAGTGAAGCAGGTTCAGAATACAGAGTAATGCACATTAGTTTGATGTTTTACTCCGCAGGTATCAGCAGAGAATGCAGTGATGTTGTTTGGATCAAATTTTCTGTTGTTGCATCTATAGTTTTTTTTTAGCACAGATGTTTGTGCAGATAAACCTTTTTGTCTGTGATGTTGTACAAACACAGATTGGTGTTGTTTTAATGTTAGTCAGCTGTTTTCTGTGACTGAATGAAATGCCAGCTGATAATATAGCTGAGGCTAAAGATAATTTAAAGTTAGTTGTTTGAAGGATGTTTGTTGTTTGAAAAACCTTCTTATAACTAATAACGTTAACACAACATCTAAAAACTAGATGTTTTCAACATTGCTAGAACTTTCAAAATAACATTTTTAACGTTTTTGTTACTTACTGGAAATGTTAGGAAAATGTTCTTACAACCTAGATTAGTTAGCTGAGCTGAGACATAGCTAGAGAGCAGAATATCAAAGAGACTTAAGAGTCAAGCTGTTTTGATTTTGACTGGTAAACAGCCATGCAGAACACTTTTGCAATCACCTAGCAACACCCTGGCAACACCCCAGCATCATAACAGTGTGTTTTTGGCAGTGTGTGAGCATCATTGATATCTTCTTTAGTCTTTGTCATCCTGTAAGGCCAGCTAAACTCTACCAAAGGTCAAACATGTCATTTTTATGTAATTGGACCTCTGTACTGTATGTGACCTAAACTGTGGATTAACTGTGACCTCTGATCCAGTTCTTATAGTCTAATTTGAGCTAAAGGAGCAAAACTGATACCATTGTCAAATGTTATTGTTATTTAAACATAATCTCCAAAACTATCTGTCAGGATTCCAGTCTTTGTTCAGATAGATGAAGCTGTACTTGCCAGCTGCTTACTGGGAAAACAGCTGCTTAGTGTTTGCATTCACAGACATATTAAGGATAAAAAAACTACCAAATGTCAGTAACAACTGGACAGAGATGCTAGCTGAATTCTCTTTTTAGACAGGAGAAGTGATTCTTTTAAGAGCTGAACTGATTCAAGGCTCTTTAGTAGAGTGATCATGTACAGCGCGCGCACACACACACACACACACACACACACACACACACACTTGACTGTCTGGGCTTCTCCGCAGGTTTTGATTACACCTGATTGTGGAGTGCATTTCTCTATTGATTTGTTTGGGTCTCAGGTTTACGATCGTGTCCCACTCCTGATTTTTTGCCACTGGCAGCACAAGACAGACGAGCTCTTCAAATCTGCTCACGTGCCTGCATCACGCTTTAATATCACCGTATCACCATCTCTGTTCCAAACATCAAATCGCAGCTTATTTTCTTGCAGTTATTTTCTTAACGTGGATGACAGGTGTAAATTCTAAACCGCTGCTGTCCGGCCCCTCCCGCTCTCATTCAGTGAAGGTAAAGCAGGAATTACTGAGTGTCCTGGATGGACTGAAAGTGGGGTAATCAGAAAGGCCAGCAGTTTCAGGAGCCCAGCACAGAGAGGATTAATACAACACAATTTATTTAATGGAGGGATGCAGCTCTGATGTTGGGATGAGAGAATAATGCAGCTCATGTACAGAGAGAACACACACTAACTGCCGGCTATGTTTCTCTGTTTGTGAGCGTTGCTCCCTGTTTCTCACACAAACACATACCCATAATTTAAATGTTAACATTTTTAATGTGTTGAAAAATGTCTGTTTTTAATGTTTGTTTTTATGACCAGTGAGTTTTGTTTCATTGTAAATGTTGTATTATTTGCATCAGAGCTAAACACATTTTCTCCCAAATTCTCATTTCTTTAATGTGGAAAACAATTTATATTATTTAAATAGTAAAATATGTGTCATGGTAGTATTTCTTGCACTGTGTTTTTAATTAAATGCCATTTTATCATAAAAATATAACAGTAAAAAGTATATTGTTAAACAATAATGACAATAGGAACATTCTAGAAACATTCAAACTGTCCATTTTTTAATGTTGCCTTAACGATATTGATTGGTTACAAGAACATTATTCAAACATTGTTTAATTCTGTTAAACATTTTTAAAATGTTCCACTTGCTACTTAAAGAATAACATTTTTGATATATATATATATCATTTAAAGTAATGTTCTACTAATGCTACTGCAAGAACATTTTTAATAACTTTGAGAGAACTTTGAGAAAACAACAGCCAGCGTTCTGAGAATGTTCCCTGTTGGCTGGGTTTAAATGCGTCTGTAATTCCCCTCAAAACCCCAGAGTGTTATAAGTGAGAAATCGTCTGCGCTCTGCGAGTTCATTTTCATGACACATTGATGTGGAAATCACACGTTGTTCATTTGTTTGTCATGAGGCGAGTGTTTATGAGACAGAGCTCGGAGGCACAATAGATGACTGACAGCCCATCTCATAGTTCAGACAACAGCAGATAAAGAGGAAAGCGTCAGTCACTCTCAGTGAGAGTCACGCACACGCTGTACCTCTGATGCTGTAATCAGACATCTCTGATTTCACTCACAATGAGTGTCATCACTCACAGATGACTGACACCCTTCATTAAACCTCCAGTTAAAAGCAGGTTGGTGATTTTCTCCAGAAACATCTTTTGTTATGCTGGTTGAAAGTTTCTTCACATCATGATATCAATCACTAATAAATATATCTTCTGTTGAAGACACAGGACCATAAAATGCATTCAGTCCAAATATAATGATATATATAACAGGCCCTACCTGCCTGTTAAAATGTGTATTTGCATCCCTGTACCTATATTTGCACGCACTCTGTTTATGTGTTGGAGGTGTGGCTTTGAAGAGCTCTGAAGCGAGGGCGGGATCTTATGCTTTTAAAGCTAGCTTGCTATTGCTAACCTCTCTGAAATTTCTCACCCTACCTTTAAGAACATTTAAGGCTATATAACACAATAGAAGTCTAGGGTCTGTTCCAATTTAGATGACAAGTATTACAGGTGAAGGAAAGGTTCATCTACTGTGTGCGAAACATTTCACACTTGAAAAGGTTAAGCCAGGATCAATCTTACCCTATAGTAAGTGTAATTATGTAGTGATGTTTCACACTGTTCATACTTAATCCTGGGTAAATACTTCACTCTGGGTTAATAATGTATGTCTGGGATTCAGGTTTTCATAATAATCATAATGAATTTTTATAATTGTAAAGATGCAGATAGTTTTCTGTTAGGGTGAGAGTGTGGGTTAGGTTATAGTGTTTATAATTAGTTGTATATAAAAACGTAAAAAAGGTCTATGAAATGTCCCCATTTGGATAGATAAGTAAACGTGTGTCTGTGTGTGTGTTTGTGCTTGTCTATACAAAACAGTGTCTGTATTACATGTATCATGTGTCTGTATTATAGCCATTAGGCCATTTTTATGAATAAAAAGTCTTATTTACTATATTTTTATAGAGTTTTTACAATGTGGGCATCCCCAAAAGGAGGTTTTGCTCAGATTTGTCCCCAGTATATGGTTAAGTAAACACACACACAGATGTGGCCAAACTGTTCAGGGTCTCCTGCAAAGTTGAACTTCAGTGAGCTGGACAGGGTGCAAAAGAAAAGACTAATTCATACAGACACGTTATACTGCAGCTGTCTGACACAACATGATCCAACATCCGCCCTGTCTCTCTTCCTTTAATGTGTCATGAGTGTGTGTGTGTTGCCAGATGGTACATCCACTTCTGATATAAATTCTCACGGCAAACAAACTTATGAGCATCCACCACCTCGAAAACAAACAACCGCGCCTCACCAACAAGTGCACAACAAACGGAAGAAAGTGCATTATTCAATAGAATGATGTTTATAATTCATGTTCATAAATGAGTTGAGTCAGAGCAACAGAGTGAGAAAAACATAAACAGAAGAACAGTAAGATATATGAGGCTTCTGGCTTGATGAATACTTCATATTGAGGTACGTGTATAGATGAGCAGTGTGTAACATTTAATACCAACTCTCACCATCTCATACACACGTACACACACGTATCCATGTGACTCCTCTGTGTCTTTCCATGATGACAGTGTGTGTGTGTGTGTGTGTGTGTGTG
>JAZGTK010014497.1:0-13700 GCA_036877625.1 Ambastaia sidthimunki
TGTGTGTGTGTGTGTGTGTGTGTGTCCGTGTGTTAAGGCAGTTTTTCTTTGTAAACATGGTGTCAATCTGTCAATATGTTTATCATCTTTTATTAAGCAACCAATAAGAAATTCTCTCATAAGGGTTTTCTTAATGGGCACAAGGTTGTAGCTACTCAAGAACAATTTTTGCACCTTTTTATAGAATTATGACGCATCATCACACAAACGTTTCACATTAAGGAGGAATTTCCGCGTAATCGAATCATTAACGTTCATTTCTAGCAAAGAATGAGGCTGATAATGATTTTCAGTACAGTTGCACTAATTCACACTAAATGCTCATAAGGAGAATATTTTCTTGTGTAATTATCATCAGTGTAAATCATTTTAAAACCATTGGTGTTTATGGGGCTTTTTCATTGAACAAAGAAAATGTTAGAGATTGTAAATAAACCATATTTTTACTATTTGCTGAGACAGAAAAAATAAATGCATAAAAAAAAGAAATGATGTTAAATGGTTCTTCTGAATGCAGCCTACAGCATTCCAGTCTGTGTATAAAATATATATCATGTATTGCTGACTTGTGTACTTAGTAATTTAGTAATGAGTCAGTATACTTGTGCTAAAATTAAGTATTTTATGTAACAGTGTGTAACATTATATGTAGCATTTTATGTAACACAATGTGTTACATAAGGAAGACTGAGATATGTTGTCACACTTTTTTACTCCAGTAAATAATATCCCAGGGTAGATTTATGTCCAATTCAGTATGGAAACCTTTCCTAAAGACTTTTTCACTCATTTCCCAGGACATAAAATGTATAACTTGAATATTCTGTAACTCACTTTGGATAAAGGCGTCAAATGTGTAAATGTTGTCATACTATTTGGAGTATATTGTTGAAATGGGAATTTGCCATGTAACAATTATGAAACAGAGCAATTCATGAAACAGGGGAAGGTAAATATTAGCCATTACTTTACCAACAAATAATGTAATGTATTAAATGTATACATTTAATGCATACCCTGGGTGAAAATGTGAGAATTATCCCTAGTCTCTCATATCTAACAATCAGAAAGCAAGCAGAATAAAAGCTGAACATTAAATCAGAAAACCCAAAGGTCATGTCTTATCATTCATACAGTCCCTCATAGGTGGGGGGCTGTAGCACCACCCTCACGACACAACATTATGGTGCCGTCTAGCGGCCAGAATTAATTTAACACTTAATAATCACAGGTCGTCTCTACATGCGCTTTATTATTGGATGATTAATAAAGTGGGAGGAGTTTGACACACAGGTGACATTAGTTTAAACGTGGCATTATTTTGTCACGTGGTTGGTCAACTTTCACACCTATTCGTTGCACAACAGTATCACTTAAATGCTTTGTTTTGACCCACACGTCTTTTGCTTTGCTTGGTTAAATGTAACCAAGTAAAGTAGTGATTATATTTATAATTTCGACATAAGTGTATATAAATGACAGGCAGAAAGTTTAGGGCTGTGGTGGATCTGATGAAAGTCCCCGAGCGCGAGTTAATGGGGGATATTTTATTGCACGAGAGCGATGAACCATCACTTCCAGTTCACGTGACTATCGGTAAATTTGTCCGGTTGGAAAACGGGCAGTACGTCGATACCGAAGACGGAAATAAAGCTGTTAAAAGACGCCAGCTGGCGAACGCAAAAGAGAGACTGCGGGTGAGTGCAGCACGTTCTGGTGACGTTGTGCTCTAACGTTTGTGCAATGTTGCCCCCTTTTGGATGGCGAGGTTTTGCAGATTTACAAAGCTTTATAAATTCTGTTTCTTTACTGTTTTTTTCTTACTACTTATTTCTGTAATTAATTCAATGTAACCATTGTTTCCATAACGTCGGCCTTGATGTTTTTAAATATTAAACATTTAAGAATAATGTTTAACTCTCACATTGACTCTTCTTTAAACCATCATTGAATGTTGATCGTTCAGACACTAACTGCTAGTTGTAGGTGCAATGTAGGGGGCTCGTTTCCCTGTTATTAGCCATTCATTTTCTTTCCTTTCTGTTCCTGGAACCGTCCTCTTTCAATGCTTTTAAAATGTGTTTCTTTGAATGCTAATTCCTGGAACTAGAATGGAAATCCTCTTTAATAAATTTTGACAGGCGATCAGTCGTATTGACTAATGGCCAGGCTTGCATGGATAAGCTAATTGTTACAATTATAAAGCTCATGCTTTTTCTAAATAGAGGCTCTGATGGGGGGTAGATGTACTATTCGCAATTATGCAATGAGTTTCATTTATGATGCATGTAAAAACTAGGCGATTTCTCAAAGGTTCATTCACTAGTCAAATGATGGCCATTCATTCGTGAGTCTCTGTACTGTTAAGTGTCATTGAAAGTTACAGCTTTATATATGATCCTTATATGCATATGTGCTTGTTTAGATTTTATAAACGCACAAACACAGTGTTGTTTTGCGACATGTGCAGGATTTAGCATATGAATGGTGGACTTACAGTTGTCTACATGTTAAGCTTGGATAAGAGTAGGTGTTTTTCTTAGCTTTGATTAAATTGTTTACCCCCAAAGTAAAATTTTGTCATTTACTTTTGTTTGAGCTTGTATGTCTGAAGTTTGTATTATCCACAAAAAATGGTTTTCAATTAATAACTGATTGTCTGTTGCTTTGTTTATTTACAGTATATGAACCTGCTGTATGAAATATGTAGATTAAAGACAAATATGTAGATTAAAAGCTACCTTTACAATACTTGATTTTCTTTGGTTATTCTGGAACTTGACAACCCCATTCACTGTTATTTGGAAATAAAGAGCAGCCTTCATTTCTCCATTATAAAGGGTTGAATTAAATTGCAACTTTTATTTTAAAACGCACTGTTCCCTTAAAAAAGACCTTAAAATGCTGCTAATAATTTATCATGCACTGCTTCCCTCAGGTAAGGAGCCTGAACGGCATGTTCTCGTACCTTCGGCGTATCGTGCCAGTGATGCCACAGGACCGAAAGCCCAGCAAAGTGGACGTGCTCAAAGCTGCCACAGAGTATATTCATCTTCTGTCTGCTGTCCTCAATCACAGCTCTGCCAGTGTGAGTCAAATTCTGATCTGAATTAAACCCGCACACTGAAACTGAATCAGTTCCCTTTGCAATCTGGATTCTGTTGTAAGAACATGCTTTCACTACACAGAACAGTACAGTACAGCCATGTCTTGTTTTTGCAGGGAGGTGGAAATTCTGATGTTTTCCTAGAGACTGGAATCAGTTGTTCAAACATGGAGGCCGGCTGCTCTGATTTTTGGATCATGGAGGATGTGAGTGCTTCAAAATGATCAGTTTTAAAAGTGTGTGGAAAAGGAAAAATTTTGCACTCGTTTTAATTTGGCAGATGCTTTAATCAGCGGTGAGTTACGCACAAGAGAACATTTAACAACAAGAGACAACAAGCCTGGTCTACAAAGCTACACATAGGGTCTACAATAGGGTATTGCAGTGGTCCAGTACTGAAGATCTGGATTAATCTGGATTAAAGCATCTGGCAAATGTGTGAACATGGATTTACATTCATTTACAAGTGCTTTCAAAATGGAATTGGGGATTTCATTATAAATAGTTGTAACATTATGCGTTTGTTTAACCAATCATCTTTGTCTCATTCTCAGGATATGGAGTCTATGTCAAATCCTTTTCTGTCTACTGAAGTCAGTGTGACTGCTCCACTGGTAACCACGGCGACAGGAGAAGATGATGACATGGATCTCGGCAACATGACAGTACAGTGTGTTGTACCAATGTATATTGTTCAGGTCGGTTCCGACCCAACTGTGGTAACAGGTTTACCCTCCCCATAGAAGCCCCCCTCAATTTTCCTTATTCTCATGGTGCCTAAATTAAATACATTTTGATTTTTCTGTATGTGCCTTTAAGATATAAGATTTATGCTATTTGTGCAGCCCTGTTTAATGATATGGAAATATTTTGTCAGCTGTTATGAGGACTGATGGTTGACAGTTAAACTGAGCTGTAGTGAAATATTTTCTTATTGCAGTGTACATTTAAACTCCCCTAAGACTATAAGAGATAAATTAATAAAGGGTTTATTTATTTTGAAGCTCTGCAGCTATATATGAATTAAGATTTACACAATGTAATAAATAGTAAAGTGTTTAACTGTGTTGTTTGTTTTATACAAATGATAAATTTAATACCAGTAAATTAAATGTATATTCTTTATATTCTTTTCATATTAATCAGGTCAGTGCTTTATGCCTTCCTCATTCTTATAAGAACTGATTATAAACCATTTCAACTTCACAGTTTGCCTAAAAATAAAAAATCTTAAATCTGTTTGGGGTCTTAAAGGGGGAATAAAACGTGTATGTATAAGTCCACCCCTGAAATCAATATCAACAAGACATAAAGGTTAAAGAGTGAGAATTTGTTGTAACATTTAGCCATTTTTGTTTTGCAATTAAGGCATTTTTGTTTGCTTGTAATACAAGTAAACCACCAGCAGGTGGAGCCAATGCGACGCTTCAGAATTCCGCAGCTGCATCTTTCCGTAGGCAAAGACATCTAGAATAAATCTGTGATCCGATAATTACACGATATTCAGTCCTTGGTTGAAAAAACGATAGATTTTCGTTTAATCGATTTTTACTAGCATTTTAAAATACTGCTAGCGAACAAACTAAGCGTGTTTCTTAAAAACACGAGCAGGAGCTTAATGTAGACATTAAATCGCGGAGGTCATGAAGCTGGCAGGCGTGGTCGTGGGCTGGTCTTGCCATCAGTAAACGTCAAAAAAAAGGCGAGGGGATGCGGAGGTCCAAGACAACACAGACCCAAAACAATACCATTCACACTGGAAAACGACACTGACCATCGATTGCTTGGTGCACCTGTTTGTTTTGGACGCATTGCATTGCAGCGTTGTATTGTGAATGCGCGGATAAAGGACAAAGAGGGGATGTTGTAAGGTAAGCATCCTTTATTCTCTCTGTTACTATTTACAGAGTTTAGTGTACAATTGAAGCGGAGATTTAAATGGACGCAGGCTTGTATTGACCCAAACGTGCATGTGAATGTATGAATGAAGGAATTTTGGTTTCAATGCATCTGTCACGTTAATGGTCACAATACCGCTTATGTGAAGGTGGACTGCCATGATATTGCATGAATATGCTATATAATTAATTACAGCTCTGTGATTTAATAGCCAACACAGCATGCATGTAAAGAAAAACAAACCACATTCCTTTATAGGTAAGAATAGTTTATAATGGAAATGATTTATTTGCTCTGATCTGTTTTTGTTTTGCTGAATTAATCGGAGGCCCCGGGGCCTTGTTTCAATCTGAGCATTAATTCATAGATTATAAGAGTTATGTTATAGGAACGATTCATCAAGTTTCAGGAAAAGCTATTGTTTGAGTCTAATGGGGGGTTGCCCTGTTTTTATATACGCAGTTTATAAGTAAGATCGTGTAATTGTTTTATACCAGGCTGTACGTCGAGATGGGCTTTGATACTTAGTTGCACGCCATGCATTCCTGCAAAATCATAAGGATGGGCTCGATCGGTTCGGGTTCTTGTCACTGATGCCCAGAGGCTGAACCCCGCCGCGGCGGCTGGTGCTGATGTTGCCGCGCCAACACCTGCTGTGGCTATAGCACTAAAACCACGAGACGGCACGTTTTAACACTGCGTCCATTAAAGTGCATATGAGCAAGAAACGGCATCTTCAGTATGTTTTAAGCAATAACAAATATATAGAAATATATCTCCGATCTCACAGCGGTTATAGGGATGTTGTTTTCCAGCAGAAGTGGGCGTGACGGATGAGATTTCCCCCCTGGCAAATGAGCCCTGGAGATGAAGGGCGGTGCAGCCCTGCCTGTTCAGTCTCCTCCAGTGATACAAACCATGGCCAGATAATAACCCGAACCTTTTAATTAGGCTTTTCTCTTTTATTACCTTTTGAGTTCAGTATTAAAACAGTGTTGCCATGTGAGATCCAATGGGAACATTAATTCATAAAGACATTAATCAACATTTTTATTCTAAAGTACTGTATTTATGAAGTTGTTGTATTCATGAAATTATAACGCACTTTTGTCTCTTGTGCTGACTGCCTGTTTTACTATAATCCACAAAGGATGCAACAAGTTCATTTGTAGGAAATGATTAATCATAGTTTAGATACCACAGACACAGTTTACAGTATGATAGTTCACTGATGTAGGTGAAATGATACAGTGCTGAGCGACTGTCTCATCGTTTAAGAACAGAATTGCATTTTCACACGTTTGGCTTATGGACTTAGTCTGGCATCAGGAGCAGAATCGATATTTTAAAAAGTGGATGAGGACACGTCCCACTGGTGTCCAACAGCAAATGCAATTTTATTGGCGACTAAGCCAAACGTTAGTTGCTTTTTAACATGTATGTTCTCATGTATCATGATGCTGAAATAAATGCATCCAGACCCACCACAACTAAATTAGAAAACCCATTTCAAATCAATCAGGCATTACTTTAACCATTATGCATCCCCTTTATACATTCTCTCTCTGTCTCTCTCGCTCTCCCCCCATTTCTTAAAAGCTTTAAGATCTCTCTGTGGGGTGGGAAGCCTTCATCCGGTTGGGAAAGCTCAGTTTCAGACTGATCAATAAATAGCAGACACATGTACATGTTTTTTTGCGACATCTTTCTACATCTCTCCCCAGAACGGCATGAAAAGGCTGCTGTAGCAGAAGACAGGCCGTGCATTTGGAGATTAGAGTCTGAATTAAAGACAGGCATGTGTACTGGGGATGGATCACTGTGAAAGCAAAGTGACTTGATTAAATTGGATCCACTAGAGTAGAAAGCTGTGTCTGAAACTGATCCAAGGAGCCAGTGTCTGGATCCAGGGAGGCCTCAGCCATTATAAAGCCTCCCCAGAGAGAGGGCCTCTGAGTGGGGTCCCAGAGCACCTGAGCCCCCTGCCAGACGACCAATCAAAGATGCTGTGACTGTTTGTCAACTCATACATTCATTGGATGTTTTAGTGATGCATCACTTAAATATTTTAGATGAACATTTTCTCTATGACACAAGCTGAATTTTATTAGACAATAAGCTTAAATGATACTCAATAGATACATAAAGAAAAATATTTTTGATGCCTCCCACTCTTTCCACAAATGCATGAATCATTCATATTTATACTGCAAATGGTAGGATGAATAACCCAACAAATTTTTAATACAACTAAAGGTTTATGTAGTTGATTCCTACAGCAGATTTAGTCCCACCCCAGATTCACCCCATTTGATGATCTGATGCTGCTATATTGGGCTGCTTAAACAAACAGAGTAATGTTTTACAAACACCACAGTGCCACTTTTTGGGAAGTAAACCAATAAATGGCTCACTTGTAGCCCTCTCTGCACATGAAATTGGGCAACAGGAAAATATTTCTTCCTTTCTATCAAGGACCTTGAAATCATCATTCATGCATTGATTTTAAACATAGTTTGTGCTATATTTGTATTATTCTTTATTTTAGTTTTAGTCTAATTTCCTCTGTAAAGTACTTTGGATCAGCTACAGCTGTGTAAAATTTGAGCTACATAAATAAACTCTATTTCAACATTGAAAACAGAACCTTACAGCAAATGAATATAAGCAAGTTGATAACATTACATTTACGTTTAGCATTTAACAGATGCTTTAATCCAAAGACTTACAAGGTGAGGAAAACAAAGACATGATAATTTGTAAGGAGGCAATAACATCAGCCGTACACTGTTGCAGTTTTACCAATATAAATATAAAGGTTAAATAAATGTTTTCAATGAAATTCAGGCTGTTGGTCTTCAGGTAAGATCTACCATCAGTCACCTGTGTTATACGTTCTAAAACAGTGCTAGTGTAATATACTGTAATAGCTATTACAGCATCAATACAAAAGGATTCTCTTAATGTAATTTCATAAATAGACCTTGGTTGACTAAACAAGCAAACAAACCGATCAATTTTACTAATGCACATAAAGAACTATATGTGTTTTCTGCTCTGTAATTGCGATGCACTACACAGCCCTGTTAAGGGCACTTAAATTGAGTGTTTGGATATATGTGACAGTTAGTCCGGCCCGTCATGTGACTCTGGGTGTGGCGTGTAGAATTTCTTATCTAGCACATGCAGGACTGCCTGCGCCCGTTTGTGTGTGTGTGTGTGTGTGTGTGTGTGTGTGTATTATTCATGCGTGACCGTGAATCTTCACATCAACATATTTCTACAAATTCTTTTATCCTCAGTGATCTGTCAAAACAAATAGTAATTGACTAATTTCTATATTCTCTTCTTTTTTTGTCTGCCCTCATCCAGCCATCTCGTCTGGTCCTGCTCTGCCTGTCCTTTACTTTTCTTTGCTCTCTTTTTCTTTTATCTTTCTATTCCTCTTTCTCTCTCTCTCTTACGCTGGGATAAGGAAGGATGAGTACCTCCCCCACCCCTAAAGGGACCCCAGTGATGCACAGTCCTGTGGATGGGGAGTGTTTGGAGGGGGAGATGGTTCAGTCTCCCCAGCAGTCCACGCCATCCAGCAGCCTCAAAAAACGTGTTTCAAGTCTCCTGCAGAGCCCAGTGAGTAACAAGCAGTGCAGTTATAACAACTGAAGCCCCTATATTTGAATCTGAGCAGTCACATGGGTTTGTGTTGTTAGCTTTAGGAGCTAATAACAAACGGCGTACTCATTTTTTATGGGACAACAAGCTACTCATCTCATGAAGCCACGTAACATAAATGGATAAAAATTACAGTATTATTTTATGGTATTCGTTTATAGTCATTGGTCATTAGTATGAAAACTGTATATTTAGAGTTTATTGCAAAATATTTAAAATATATTAGAAATATGATTACATCTTGATTACATCGTTTGCAGTGCATTTTGGGAGTGGGCGGTTGTTATTGTTAAAGGTGACTTCTGATTGGTGGACCTGTCTTCAGGGATTCGGCTGTTAAACACTTTTTTAAATGATGCTGAAATCACACTGGTTTGTGGCTTTTACAACATACATCACTTACCAACCTCAGTCTTTAAATATTACTTGCAAAAACGAAGTTCTCAATGAAGAAATTGTATGTGATTTTTGCCTTAGGAACCCCACTGTTGTGATAATGTGTTTGCGTAAGTGAGTTTTCAAGTGGCCAATATAAGCCCTCAGAAAGGTCATGGAAAATGGCAAATCTCTCATCTGCAACGCGTAAGACCCATTTTCATCCACCCCTTTTAATCGCTCTGTTCTGCGCACCCGTTATTGTCCTGCGTCCAGTCCGTATGCCCTCTACCCCCTTCCTCCTCATTAGGTTCCCAAAGATATGATTATCAGAACGGCTCAGATATAATCTGCCCTGAATCACCAATGACAGCTGCAGCTGCAGAGAGACAGAGGGAAAGAGAGATAGAGGGAGAGCTGGGGAGGAGAAAACACAGATAGTGGCGTGAGCTCGAGCTGTTGGTGCAAAACAAAAAACACAGAATGGAAGAATGTTGTGAATGATGACAGAAATGAAGAGGTCAGTGTTTGGTATGAAGACGACTGAGTTATTCTTGCCCTGTTGTGGATTTTTGGAAGTACTCCAGCAGTATGCGTACAAACGTATTATTTTATCTGCTCTGTATTAATCTGAGGAAGAGATGTGTGTGTTTGTGAGAGCTGCTTTCAGTAGTTAAATATGTGAGTTCACAGGAAATTAGTAGTGCCATGCAATGGGACATGCAAAACTGTATTAATATTCTGTTCTCAATCTCAAACCCTAATAATTAAATATCTGTAGTGGATTGTTGCACAAACTTACTCAGACTTTATTGTGTAGATATTTACAACCTTAGGCGTGGTCTGTGAGTTGCTTTTTGTAAACTACATTTTTAAAGACATTTAAAGTTAAACTACAGCACGATTAAACTATTTACATAATGAATTATGATTAGTCTTCTGTCTTGCGTCTATTTGCATGCAGAGTTGTGATTGGTCATGTTATTCTAACATATACTTAGCCAATTATAGGTGTGTGTACTCTGCAAAGATGGTGTGAGGTTTCTTGTGTTGTGCTGAATGTTGTTAACATGATTTTTTGCACTGGTATTTCCTGCAGGAAATGCAAATCTAGTAATACATGCAGCTACAGAGACTACATGGAATTGCTCCATAGTAGATTTAAAATGTATTTGTTACACCGCAGGATTATTTAAATGAGTGCAATAGAGCAAATAGGTAAATGAAACGGCCTTTTGACCAATTACTGTATCTAACATTATACTTTCCCTAGTATATTTATATAAATTGTAACCTAAAATCTCACAGTTGATACACTATTTAAAATATTCTTTAACTTTAGTACCTATAAACTTTATTTTGTCCCTTATATGTAGGTACACTGTGTAGCAGAATATTTACATTTGTTTATGTGTTTAAGTCCTTCAGAGAGGAGCTGGATGTGTTGATCCAGGAGCAGATGAAGAAGGAAGGAAGTTCTTCCAGTCTCTGGGCTCTTCGACAGATCGCTGACTTCATGGCTAATCACGGGTCACCCGCCACCCTGCCTGTCACCCCATCCAGTGAGTAACCCACAATACTGATGTCCTATCTGAACCGTCATACTGTTACCATACATACCAGTGCTTAAATATGTGGGCTGGTAATCTTGAGGTTGTAGGTTTGAATCCTAAAGGGATGAATTTTAAATTATCTTTATATATATTGTTTCCTTCAATTACCTCAACTGGGTGTTCGTCCCTGTAATAAGTGCATACCGTCTATATACCGTCTTCTGCTGAATGACAAATTGGTGACATTTATTTTTATTGATACATTTAAGATTATTTTTCCACGTTACTTACACCGGATAGTAATTTTTACACTTCAGTTCAGATAAGTACAACTTTTAATTTACAGTGACTGATAAAGTCATTAATCATAATAAAAATATGATATTCTTCATGCATTATATGTAAATAACCCCTGTGATGTCACATTTGAAATGTGACACAACAGCTTTGCTGGACAAGTCAGAGTTTAGTTTGCATTTCATTGATCACATTTAAATTAGGAATTTGATTCAGCAGATAAATTCAGTTGTGCTGAATCAGATCTGTCACTTAAAATCTGATCAAACTAACGTTGCATTTTCATGCAGAGTCATTCATGACTGAGGCATTTATTGACTCGCTCTTGTTGTGATGTTCCTTTTGTTGGTACTAATGTCTGTGTAGCTGTTACCATGGTGACCCCCATTAACGACCTGCACGGATGGGAGCCGGGCTCCATGGTGAAGGGCGAGAGACTGATGCGCTGTAAACTGGCTAGTGTTCACCGACTAGTGGATCTATATGGCTGGGCCCAGATTGCCAACACGTGCCTCACAGTAAGAACAAACCTTCTCTGTCTGTGTAGAGCTGCATTCTGATGAAGGTTCCGGTACATATGTTTGCTTAAGCTGTTTGTTATGTAACTCATTGTCATGATAATGGAATTATATGTTTTCATATAATGCATTTTAAATCTACCACCGCTGAGGTACATTAAGCTTTGTGCTGCATGTAGTTTAGGACACTTATTTGTATTATGGCATCATATTCCTATTGTTAAGTGCAATAGCTGATGGATAAACTTTGTGTTTGAATTCTTATACACTTTAAAAATGTATGATTGAAACCAAGCGACGTTTCTTTTAAATAAAGAGCATCTTTATCACCACTTCTGAAGCAAAACATTTCACAAATTAAGAATAAAAGATACCAAAGATATATATATATAATTTTATTTTTTTATATAACTTTTAAAGTACATTCTGAAAATGCTTCCTGTTAGTCGTGTTAAGTGCCCTAACACTTTTGGGAACCCTTGCATGTGTGCTGTATATGAATTTGCATACATATGTATTTCAGTAAGCCTCCGTTAGTGACGAGTGGTTATGTGGTCAAAGCTGGTAACCAGACGGTTGCTGGTTCGATCCCTGCAAAGTACAAGCCATGAGCTTTCCTTCACTTCACCTCAATCTGCTCCGGGGGGTCGTTTCTGTAATAAATGCCCTGTAATTCACTTTGGATAAAAGCATCTGCTAAATGACTACTTAGTCTCTCTCTCACTTTCTCTCGTCCTCTGCAGATACGTGTTAGTAAAGAGCAGGAACATTTCCTGGTGCTGCCAGATGGTCTTGCGTTTGGGGAGGCGACTGCCTCCAGTCTGGTGAGATTCGACACGCTATCCGTACACATTACAAACTGGTTCCTCTTAGGTCCTATAGGAGGACCCCTGACAAAGCATTTTCTGTGTTTCCTGTGCAACCTCATTTCATTCTTGTGCAGCATATCGGACACATTTTGCTTTAGATGCTTTATTGCAAAAATACTGCACTGCGAGATTGATGCGCCTGCATTTTGTAGCGTCAAATACTGTTTGAATGCATATTTAGTGACTTTGCTAAAAAACAACGCTGTTTACAGTTTTAAGAGACTGCATTAAAGGGTTAAGCGAATGTTTTAAATAGATGAATTAATTATAGTTAATTTTAAGCATGTATATTTAATATGAGCACATTGCATGATGGGAAATGGGTGAATTACAGTTTCTAATTAAAGAAATCCATCCTTTAATATCTCTCATAATCACATGCCAACGTGTTGATTCGTTAATTATTACGTTATAATGATCAGCACATGAAAATTTAATTACACCACCAACTTCAAGATGATCCTAAAATAAAATGTAAAAAAAAAATCACAATTTTTTTATATGCCCCATAAAATGCTGATGAACACAATTTTTTTATGGAAACAAGACGTGAACATCAATATTTTTGCTACGTTTTCTCGGAAGAGTATGATGTATATGTCGGATAAACGTTTTTGTGGTTAACTTTAAGAGTACACCAGCGTGCAGCTAGCATAGCTTTAAAGCTAATCGGCATGCGCTAAAAGCCGCAGTGGTGATTGGATGGGGTGATTACAGGATGTTATGCGGGGTTTCAGTGATGTGTGTGGTGTGCAGGTGAAGGTGAATATTCTTGGGGAGGTGGTAGAGAGAGGCAGCACTACACTGGCAGTGGATGTTCCCGCATTCAGCCTGCATTCCGCAATATATTCCGCACGACCGGACGTCCGATGTCTGCTGCACCTGCACACTCCAGCCACGGCTGCAGTATGTCTCTCTCTCTCAGAAAATCACTGCTGTTATTATAGCAACTTTTAGTGGTGGAATAAAGCTTGTTTTATACAAATGGTTTTATATAAAGTCTGCTCTAAGTATTTACACTAAATGTTAATTAAATCAAACTAAATTAAATCAACTAATTTTATATTTACACTCATTCTTAAAGTTTGTAAATTACATATATACTAATAAACCTAGTATATTAAATACTTTATGTACTTAAATGTCTATTAATTTTTTGTAGATTAAATTTATATTATTTACTTTTTCTACTCACTATTTAAAATATATAGATTGTGAAGCCTATAAAGGACTTAGTTTTCTTTTTTTCCAACCATGGCAAAAATATATATTTTTCTACTACTACTTAAAACATGAGAGAAAGTTTTTAACTCTATATATGTACATTTTAGAATATTTAAGTAGAATTTGTAGAAGAAGAGAAACTAAAAATCACAGTCTTAATTTTGAATAGTCTTATATAGTTGTTATC
>JAZGTK010014498.1:0-13700 GCA_036877625.1 Ambastaia sidthimunki
TTCTGTAGTGGATATCTGGAATCAAGCCGGTTCTTCACCAGTCGCAGACACTTTTGTCTCCTTGGTTAAACAAGTACACTTGAAAAAACGTGATTAGGTGCACAATCATCTGCTGTGGTAGATACATACATTTCAGTAATTCCACTGGGGTGTCTGAGCGTGTTGGAATGATCTCTGTATGTTTGAGTACTGCTGTGATGGAGAACAGTTCTCTCAAGTGCATTGAAAAGTATTTACGGGTTCAGTGGGCAGCCCACAGGTCAGATTGAGGATAATTCAGAGCGCTGTGCTGTTGTCATTGCCTTACTGTTAGCTAGCGATGAACCGCATGTGCAGATTTGAATGTCTTTTCATGAGTTCTGTAGTTTTCCTCACGAGCGGCGAAGAATGACTCGACACGCTTCAATCACTGTGATGAATCGCTGACATAAATGATTGCAGTGCAGATACCGTGTGAAAAGACTGGAGCTCAGCCAATGGAAATACACATTCATGCTCAATAGTAGAGAATTGAAGTGTAAAAGAAAATTTTTACTTGGCATACCAACATTTTCACTGCCTCCGTCACAAAGATTATTTATTTTATTTTAGCTATATAAAAAGAAAAATATATATTTTCCATTAAATGTTAAAGATGTGTGTTTTTTCACTGTTGATATACTATTACCTATCTCAGCTTAGTACTGTATGAACAGACAACTCTGTATTTAAACAGACAATGTTTAAATAACTTGCTAGATTACTTATAGGAATGATTGATCAATTTGACTGAACAGTCACAATTTGGAGAATTGCAGTTTCATTACATACACAAAATAATACATATAATAAAACTCCATTACAGCTATAAAGTCATAGAGACACTTTTTTTTCTGGAAAATAATGACACATTGTGCAAAACATTACAGATCTGTTTACATTTTTCAACTAATTCTTGTCTGTAGCACTACTAAAAGTCATTCCTGCAATTTCAACACAGTCTATGTTAGCCAGCATAATGTTACTTAGCTGACATATTTAAATTTGTGCAAATCATAAAAACAATGTTTTAAAAAAAAACAAAAAAAACGATTTGCCATGTAATTATACTGTTTTGTGAATATATGTGGCATGGATTTGATCCCATAAAATGGAGCAGTAGGCTAATAGCACAAATGATGGTTCTGTCAGGTGGCATTGGTTTAGGACCACTATGTTATACTTATTGTTGAGCTCTGCACATTTCGAATGTTTCGCTTCAATGCAATGCAGAGCTGAGCTTTTCCACCATGTTACTATGTTTAAATCAAGTGGCTCCCTTATCCCAGGCCCACAAAGCCCTCTTGCTCACTCTATAGTGGGGAAAGAGCTTATCAACTGTGGCCAGCCCAGCCCAGCCGTCCTGCTGAGTGGAGGCCTGCAGCGAGACTCTGTGAGGGTCCCACTGCATGTAGACGGCTTCACTCAACCAGAGCAAAGCTGAAATCAGCACCCAGACATACATTACATGCTTTACAGGCAAAACTGAATAGTCTATTCATTTCTTAATTGAGTTGTTTATCTAAGCTACACATTTTAATTTCTCAGCACTTCTCTACTTCATGCAGATTCCCTTTAGGGAAGTGTAGTTTACAACATTCATTATTCAGTTCGCGTAAGTATTAAAAGCACTTCTTGTAATTCACTAAGGACCTGCAGCAAATATAATATTGTTTGTGCTTCAAACAAAAGCATAATAGCAGGTGCAGGTTGTGGGTTGTGCAGTGCAGGCATATCACTGCAGGTTCCTGAAGTATTTTTTCTATTCATTTCTTATCCATTAAAAAATTCTTCACAATAGTGTCAAGCCATGAATGAAACCAGTTTTAAAATGAATATCAACATCAAACTTTGATTTAAAGCAGAAAAGACAAAGAAATGCAAGAGAACAAGACTGTGTACTTAAATTCTTTCATGGCTGAATAAACACTTATCCCATGAAGCACTGTGATTGGCATAATCCAAACAAAAGCAAAGTATATAAAATATAGTATATAAAAATATACAATAAATAAATTATATAAAATAAAGTATATAATATATGTATTTATTACATATTGAGTGTATTGCAAAATATTCAGATATACACAAATAAAAGATGTTTAAATATGTACGGAGACAGAATGGAGTACGTCATTCGCAAAGCCTCATGGGAGAACACGGTCACTGCTTCTTTTGCTGTGAATTCTATTGCCAGGGTAACAGCATCTTCTCTGATTGGTGGATCTGCTTTCAGGTTTGTGGATAGTGTGAAATATGAAATAAAAGCTCAGTGACATGTTTTAAAGTTTCTTTGCGTGTGGACATTTGCTGAGCTTTAGCCCTGGCTTATAGTTCTTTATCTTTTGGTAGATAACATTGATCTGGGTGATATGGAACAAGTTTTAGCCAGCTGCAAGGCTGAGATAATCAAACAGCATAGCTGTAATTTGTTTTATGGACCTGCAGCTAGTAATTATGGTGAGATAATACAAGCCACGGTTGAAATGGATGTCCTGAAATGGACCAAAAGTGCGACCACTAAGTGGTCATATGTACTGGCACAGTCCCCAGAATGCTCACTTTTATGGTTGCATTACTGTTCAAAATAAAGGTTACTCTATCTGCACCTTTCCTTTATCAATCCCCATTTGCCCTGCCACATAATTGAGTTACCAGCGTTGGATTACAGGGCCCTAAAAGACCCACAGACCAAAACAAATTACATCTGAATTTTAAATCATAACCACAACTCATTATCAAACCTAATGGAACCTACTGGTCAAGAATATTGTGTCCTGGGCAGGAACAAGACATAATGGTATTAAAAATATGTACCACTTACCACAAATAAAACAAATGACTGATGCTGTACTGGTAAGAGACTGTTTACAGTCACACTCCTGATGATGATAACCTCCAGAGTCATGCCTATTCAAACGGCCATCCATCCCCCTCAGAGCTGAGCCAAGCTGATTTTATTTCAGTTTGTATTTGTATCTTTGAAGTTCAAATCCTGGTGTCCTTTTTTTTTACTTCTTTTCTCACATTTTCTTATTCTTTTAATAACTTTTAACATACACAACTAAATTTGGATCCGCTTCTTTAATAATTCTTAAAATTTTATTTGTCGTGTATTCATACTAAAAGTTAATGTGTTATTAATGTTATTAATTGCCTGTAGTAAGCCAGGATAAATTAGTATTTTGCCTGCTGTATTCTTTTTGAGTTCATAGGCCCCCAAACCAGCCTGACCTACAATATAACTGAAGGATAACCTACTGAGTGTGAAACAAAGACAAAACTACCACACATACAGCACAGCCTGTGAAGCCAGACTTCACTGTTTTAAAAGATCTTTATTGATCATTTACGGCCTGGTGTAGAAATGGATCTACATTGACGTTTGGCAGAGTATTGGATTTGTGGCAGATCATTTCAACCTGTAGTTTTGTGTTGTGTTGCCCAGATACATTTAGAATTTAAGGATTTCATATGCGGTTCTTGATCCAAAGTCTAATCCATGCTGTGCAGCACAAGTGTTAATCGTCAAATCACAATTCTAGAGTTTTAAAGCATTACACCTGCCTGAGCAGAGGCCAATATCTGTCATCCCTGCTCAGTATCTGAGCGCCTTACTGGAAATTGAAATGGAAAAAATCATTTTGAGAGAAGCAAGAGCAGCTGAAAACAGCAGAAGTGAGTGGAGAGGTGGCAATATGGCAGATCTAAGTGATATTTGGAGAAAGCAGTTCTTAAGTATGTCAGCTGAGCAGTGTTAGGAATATTTTTTCAAAATGATCTCCTTTGATTAATGCGGCTCCAGGTACAAACAGGAGATATACAGGGGCGGAGCTACAGGGTCACCCCAGCGGCCATCCTACTGCCGGACAATAATCTTTGTATACAAAACCGTTACGTCCAACGGGTAGTTCCGCCCATTTGGTTTCTGCAGGGACGCATATTACCGTAGCACACAAACACTTCTCACATGTAAAGGTGTTTGCACAAGCAGCAGCAACTGCGGACCCCCGCCTTAGTTGGTCACAGCATGGCCGCCCCTTCAATATCCCTGGCTCACAACCACAGCAGTAATGTAATGTCAAGCTATGTATAATACACACGCATATACAAACCCAAATGTGACACTCGTACATTACAAATACAACATTGCATATGCTAAAGTATGGGTTGCTGGTAACCAGCTGGTAACTATTCACACGAGACAAATATGCTACACCACAGTTGTCATTGGCAGACATAGAAAGAAAGAATAATAACAGTGAGGTTGAGCATACACACGTTTTTAGAGACCCCAAAGCCCCCCCAAGTTCCATTACACCAATGAATGACCAAGAAATATTTCCAAGGCTATTTCAAGACACTGTAACAAATTAATTTGTCCAAATGAATGCATGATGAGAATTCTTTTAATAGCAGATGTAGAGGAACTGCTTTTTTTAGTATACTTACTGAAAACCAGCAATAGTGCAGCACTAACAGCTACTAAACCACAATCTATTACTTTTATATTTCTTAACAATGTAGTGGTAAATATCCTCTATTACACAGGCACTTAGTGTTAGTTGACTAACTAGTTATTGACTGAGCTGCAGTAAAAAAAGTATTTTGTATTTTACTCAAGGTTGAGTAAAATACAAAATTTGTATTAGACTCAAGGTTGCTGGAAATAGTGGATATGTAATGCAAGTAAAAGAAACATTAAAGAAGATAGTTTAAATAGGATGATTAGGTACAAGAACAAGATGCACGTCAAATATAAGAGAACATTTAGAATGAAGAAGATATGTTTTTTTGTTTGGTATGCTAAACAGCAAAATATAATTTATTATGAGAGGTGTGTTAACAAGTTCTATTTACATAATGATTTCTGTACCAATGGAAATGTTTTAAATGAGTTAGTAAAAACATGTTAAAGTTACAGTACACATTTTACATAATTTCTGAAATCTAGTGAAGAAAACACTTTTTCAGAATTTAAGAAATGCTGTTACAATAACTCTATGTTTTGTATGAATTTGGAGAACTCAAGTATTAAATGCAATAACAGATGTCCAAGCGCATAGCTTGAAACATGCTTTCTTCTTTAAAAATCATTGAAACATAAAAATGAATGTTCTTATGAATTAATGATCTGAGCCTTTGTCATTAAATTCAATGTGAACTTCTTCTAGTGATGTTTTAAAAACAATTATCTTCTTCTTGACCCCTGAAACATGTACTGGTAATTAAATATCATCAGATCTATCAAATGCTGATGTGTCTCTCTTTGTTTCTCTTTTGAATCTCAGATATCTCTTTGTTCAGCTGGAATACACATCAAATGTGCATCAGTCAATCTGATAACACTATGATAAGGAGTTTAATTAAGATGAGTGATAAAGCAAAACAATTTGGAAGGCCTTTAATAATAATAAAAGCCTATAATAAAATATATGCTGACCAGGCACGTATTGTGTTACCTCAAATGTTTCTAAAATAATCTGAAATAATGATATATTTATCTTCAGTAATTGTGTAGTAATTCAGGATATACTGTTTGATATACTGTATACTAATACAAACTAATATATACTAATATACTAATACAAAAGACACAAAAATAGACCTAAATCAGACCTAAAAAAGCATTTCTTTAAATGGTTTCATTCACCTACCGCATCACAGATATTTATAGCATATGCAGTGTATAAATAGTACTGGCATGGCAACAGTTGGGTTAAGAATGCTGTTTGGCTCACTAGTATCACTTGAAATGAGATTGTGATGGCTGACGGCAGGTGCGCTATAAATACTGGAATGATTTTATTAATAATAGATTGAGGTGTTCTTGTGTGGATGTTTGTTCTCTTTATTAAACTTGCTTTTCTCAGAAGAATTGAAACTCAGAGGAGAAACTCTTCTGAAACATGTGTTAAAGGTTCTTTAGAAAGATGATTTTATTTAAGATTATTTTTCAGGTCAGGGCAGAGCAGGTTGTCACAATTTAATTTTGTGGTTTGCATTTTGTGCTATGTAAAGCAATTTATTAATTACAATTTTTGTTGGCCAAAAAACTGAATTGATATTTTTGTAATTGCTTCAGGAATTGTGCCAGTGTTGGTATTGTTGATCTAAGCAGAAAATATACATATATTCAGCTTTAACAGGTGTGTGTAGTGGCTTACATCTATCACTATTAGTTTTACAAATAAATGCTTAAAAAAACACAGTTCAGCTGTGAAAGCATCTAGTGTTCTTTGTTTATCTCTCCAATCTGTTGTGCCATCATGAGTCACATTGATGGTAATTCATATCAATTCCTGTCAAAAACTGGCAATGGTAATTCCATGTGGTATTAAAGTTATTTCTGTCAACTTTGAGTGGACATAATTCATCATTACTTAATACATAATTCATCATCATTATTACTTTGTATCTCTGAACACTGCGGTATGTAAATGACTATATTTCCATCTGTCCGTAATCAAGTAATAATATATACAAATTAAATAATGGTATTTCTTATAAATAATAATTGTGACAAATTGGTGTTTTTCAACATACGTACTGAATCCTGTTTGCATGGAGGACTTAAATCCTTCATGCAGCATAAAGCTACTTTACTGAAGCCCATTAATCTGTACGAGATTAATATTATTTTTTGTCTGAAACAAGAAGTCACACAGGTTTGGAATGACATGAGGGTGAGTAAATGATGGGAAAAAAAAATAGTTTTGGGTAAACTATTCCCTTAAAATTATTGCGATAATGCCTTTGTGACAAATATATCCAGCACCCTTACTTATAAATATGTATCTATTGCTAAAATATAACAAACAAAAAACAATAATTCCAAAATAATTACGTGTTATACTACTTGGTTTTACTCTTTTAACTTTTTTACCTCTTTTGTATTGTCGTTGCACTTTTAACTAAACTTGTACATTACTTGAAAATTGTTTTTTTCCTGCTTTGGGATTCGTAAGCTGTAAATTTATTTTGTCCAATATTACCTCAACAATTTAGTAAATTCTGACCTCTAAAGTTTTATTGTCAAAGACCTGCTGTCGGTCAGATGCTTGTATTGTGTAGTAATTCTACTTGAACAGGGAATGAATTGATCACTCAATGTTATTACTATTTACAAAAAAACTCTTAACCTAAAAATCACTATATTACAGTATATGACATTATATAATCTAATTTATTGTAAAAATGTACATCATGCAAGACATGTCACCATGCCGTTTTCAGATTTTAGGATACTATTATATTTATCAGCCAATTAGGAATAATAATTATTAAGATTAGACATTTTCAATATGCACAATTCCAGTACAAATATTAAATCAAAAAGAGACATAAACTACACATCCAGAAAGACTCATTGTGTTCTCAATGCATTGACAAACTGTTTTCAGAATCTGTTTCATCTCCATTGAATTCTTTGCGCAATGTTTTGCATGTTAAGCTGACCTATACTCTCCAGATACAGAACTGGCATAATGACACAGCCTGAACCTGTAAAGAACACTGCAACAAAGATCAAGATACAGTTGAATGTTGCATTACGCAGTTGTGTGTTGTGTCCCATTGAAAAGATGACTGCTGGTGGAAGATAAACAGTGAAAGTCATAACAAAGCTGCTAATGATGGTACGCAGTGCTCTCTTCTTCTGTGGGTGTACAGTAGTTTTCCCTGAAGGATCTTTTCTTCTCAGAGCCCGAAAAACAGTTATATCACAAAAACCAATGACAGGCAGAGCAATAAACAGAGGTATAGACCCTAAAACAGTTGAATAAAGCTCTGGAGCTGTGGCTATAAGACAACCAAAACAGATTATAAACAAATAGATCATGAAGGCCATCGTCTTCCTAATCATGGCTGTTCTCTTGCTGGCCATGTAGATGATAGGATGAACAACAGCGAAATAATACTCTCCACAAACACAAGCCATGAAGAGAGGTCTGCCAGATAAAGTTAGTGAATACATGAAATTACAAATATATTCAAGATTGATATTGTGCCAAACTAGGTAATTACTGATACTGAATGGAAGAACACTCAAGTAAAGAAGATCGATGATGGTCAGATTAAACACAAAAAAGTCAGTGGAGATGTTTTGGCGATGTCTTTGACAGAGTTCCCACAGTACTTTAACACTGGGTGGGAGGCCCAGCAACATAAAACATACAGAATAGCCAGTCCATATCATAGGACCTATAGGTCTGCTGAGGCAAAAATAGTCCTGGGTGTCATTCTGGGAGAAATCTGAAGAATTCTGGGATGAGATTATTGTCTCTGTTGGCATTTTTGAGGTGTGAATCCCCCAAACTGAATGGAGAAAAACATTTGTTCTGAATTGAACAGATAGAAATAGCACTTATTCCAGTCATGTCTTATACCTCAGCCATTAATACTAAAAGGATTTATTGGATATGTAACATGAAAACAACTTTTGGCTTACCTTCCCAGTGCCCTTGATAACTAAGAGAAATACTGGAACAGGCTTTGGTTTGGAGTGCCGGACAGCTCTCGCAGGTGTGTACTGTAATGGGTAAAATACTTATTCTTATGCAGGTTGGAAAGTAGAGCTGTTACCTCAGTATAAACCATTACAGTAGGCAGTTCTTATGAATGATGGTATTGCCATCATGGCATGTAAATTCCTTTTTTTGTTTTTTCTTTATTTCCCAGCATTCCAGGAAAAATGTTTTTAATAATACTGTATACAGTATTTACAGGTGTTTATCAATTTATGCCAGTTTATACCAGGTACTTTTTAGACAACAGAACAAATGTTTTATGCAAACATTGGCCAGTTAGTATATGTATTTCTGCTAAGACAAATAAAGTAGTTCCTTCAACATTTTGCTAAAATGGGTAAAACCATAACTGCAAATTTAAAAGACTCACTCAAGCCCAGTTACTAATTCATACATGCTGCTTTAGAACTAGTAAAGACAGTTAAGCTGTTTCTATACAGGAGCTCATCAGTGTCACTTTCTCACCTTTGAGATGCTGAAGGATTTTTAAAATAATGTTTTAAAATAAAATATATCAGATTAAGCACAAACTGACCATTTGTTGTAAATAAAAAATTTAAACTTTATTTATTTGGATAGCACAGTGAGCACTATGTTCCTTGTTAACAAACAATACTAAAATGTTGATAATTAGTAGTTAACAATAGTAACAATTAGCTACCATAGTGTTTTAGTTAATTTAATAATCCAAATTAGTTTTTCATTGATTATCATTGCTTTAAGTTAAAGGGTGTAAATGGGTCTTCTTAGTATTACATATAGCAACTTAAACTAGATAACAAACCTTATCTATTAATAATGACAATCTGATTACACAGCTAGCTAAACTTAGTTACAAAAAATTATTCACTTCTTTATTACATAGCTTTTCTCATTAGTGAAAAGAAAATAATATTAAGCACATATAGCAGGCTTATTTTACCTAAGGGATATCTGGTTAATACATTTTTGTAGGTTGGTTTCCAGGATTATCCCAAAATAAATCTTCAATGTATCCTCTGATAACACATTATAAATAGCAGTCATTAAAAAAGTAGCTGGTGGCATATGTTATACAGTCTAGGCACAAAAGTAATAACAAAATCTATAAATATTTAATATACAATATGAAACATTAGCTGTCTCTCATTATGGTGGTCTTTTTAAGTTCTTTTAGAAGACAGTATACAAGAAACCTGTAAAATATATTGATTTCAATGTACACAATTACAAACAAAAGACTGTATTTTTCACTTTTTGCACAATTTTTCTCATGTTGAACTGACCTATGCTCTCCAGATACAGAACTGGCATAATGACACAGCCTGAAACTGAGAAACACACTGCAAGAAAGCCTAAAACACAGTAGTACAATTTAGAGTTTTGCAGTTGTGTGTTGTGTCCCATTGAAAAGATGACTGCTGGTGGAAGATAAACAGTGAAAGTCATAACAAAGCTGCTAATGATGGTACGCAGTGCTCTCTTCTTCTGTGGGTGTACAGTAGTTTTCCCTGAAGGATCTTTTCTTCTCAGAGCCCGAAAAACAGTTATATCACAAAAACCAATGACAGGCAGGGCAATAAACAGAGGTGTTGATGCAAAAGCACTTGCAAACATCCAAGGATATAAAGTTATAATGCCTCCAAGGCAGGTTATAAACAAATATATCGTCATAGCTATCACCTCTCTAATCCTGGTGGCTCTCTTGCTGGCCATGTAGATGATAGGATGAACAACAGCAAAATAATATTCCCCACAAACACAAGCCATGAAGAGAGGTCTGCCATACAGAGCTATTAAATATATATAATTACAAATGTTTTCAAATAGGAAATTGTGCCAAACCCTGTAATTAGCAATATTAAAAGGAAGAAAACCTAGAAAAACAAGATCGATGACAGTCAGATTGAACACAAAAAAGTCATTAGAGATGTTTTGTCGACGTCTTTGACAAAGTTCTTGTAACACTTTCAGGGTGGCTGGGAAACCCAGCAATAAACAAAATGCAGAGTAAACAGTCCAGAGCTGAATGCGTGTAGGCTCGTTGATGCAAATCATAAAATAGTTTGGGTCCTGGGTGATATTTGAGAAATATGAAGAATTTTGGGATGAAGAAATCGTCTCTGCCGGCATTTTTAAGACATGAATTTTCTGGGCTGAATGAGGACATTTCATGTGTTATCATAATTTACACTACAGTTTTAGAATAGCATGTACACAAAACAAACAAGATATTATATGTATATCTTACATATTATATAGCATCATAATTTTTTTGTCTTACCTCAGTGATGTTCATAATAACTAAAAAGAAAATTATGAGAGCCAGCAACCTTTGTGTTGTGAGAGGCAGAATCTCACAGGTGTGTACAGGCATAGGTCAAAGTTTTGAATACAGAGCTAATACTGTAAATCACTAGAAAAATAAGCCACCCATTGTTTTTTTAAATGATGTATTTGAAATTGTGCTGTATATTTACTGTATTTACACAGTGATGATAAACATTCAGTTGACACATAGCAGATTTTAGCATAAGTTTACATTAAACTTTTCATGTTCAATCTTCTCTAAAAACTGTCTAGATCAGCCTGACCAAACCAGATCCAAAGCTTAAGATGGATTTAGATCTGCTCTCTCAGCTGATCACAAATTTGATCTGGCTGGGAGACCATTTTAAACCAGCTAAAACTATCTTAAACAACTCCAGGTTTTGTTCTTTAGCATGGACTGCAGCGATATTTACTTCATACAAAATGTTAAGTATAACCTACACTGTCCAGCGACAAAATCAAGATAATAACAGACTCAGAAAAGCAAAACACGCCAAAAATAAACAATGTACAATATAACAATTTTTGTTTTTGATTTACCAATAAAGACAGTCTAAATAATATCACGGATGGCAAATAAGCTATGAAGATTACAATGAAAATGTTGATGATGGAAATAAGCACTCGCTTCTTGTGGATGTACTGTACTTTTCACTGTAGAATCTGGTTTCTCAGAGACTGAAGAATTGATATAAAAAGCAATGATAGGCAGAGCTACAATAAGAGGAGCAAAAATAACAATCTCCTCAGACACAAAACATGAGAAGTATGGCCAAGTCTCAAATTGGATATTGCACCACATCATATAACTAGGCACACTAAAAGATTCAACACTACATTATTGTAAAAGAGTGTTTATTGGAATGTGATTTGTGATTTATTTGTACGAAAATATATAGAAATGACGTTTTCAGCAAATGATGTAATGACAGACCAGCGTCATTTATTTGCCACTTGGGGTCAGACAGGAGCTCCCTGAAGTTCTCTGAAATATTGAAACTTTGCATCCAAATTCAGCAGCAATAAATTCGGATTGAGTCACTTCAGAATGAGCTAGAATGATTGTACGGCAGCAGATAACTTCATCCTGCTGTTTTGAATATTGTAGTGGTACTAAAAGCTCCCGACAGGTTGTTATGCAAACAAAGCCTAAAGCACATGACATGGCTTGAGTTTCATAGCATTTCTTTTGTCTCAGTGTACAAATCAAACCAAAAGCACATCCATGTCATTATTTCTCAGAAACAAGTTATTAAAAGTGTGAAATAAAGCCAGTAACTGCCAGTGTTTTGTTAGTATTTACAGAGCACTTTAAAAGTATTTTTAACTGTGAAAAATATGTTGCGCATCTGTATATGTGTGTATCGGCAGTTTATTTCCTTTTTGGTTACAAGACATTGAATTTGGTTATAAGACATTGAATTTTAAAAAAGTGAAAGAGAGACTGAATCATTTACACAAGAATCACTTTCACACACAATACCAATTCATTGCTAACTGATAGAAGAACAGAAATCTCATCTCCTCAATTTCATTTTGTTCACTATTTTACATAGATTAAGCAGACCTATACTTTCCAGATATAGAAAAGGCATAATGACACATCGCAAAACCATAAAGCACACTGCAATATAGACTAAACACAGCTGTAATCATCAAAGCTTATTTGTATATTGTGTCCCATTGAAAAGATGACTGCTGGTGGCAAGTAAACAGTGAAAGTCATAACAAAGCTGCTAATGATGGTATGCAGTGCTCTCTTCTTCTGTGGGTGTACAGTAGTTTTCCCTGAAGGATCTTTTCTTCTCAGAGCCCAAAAAACAGTTATATCACAAAAACCAATGACAGGCAGGGCAATAAACAGAGGTATAGACCCTAAAACAGTTGAATAAAGCTCTGGAGTTTTCAAAACAGATTATAAACAAATAGATCATGAAGGCCATCACCCTAGTTAGTGAATACACCCATTTACAAATTCATTATTACACCAAACAATGTTATTAGCAACATTAAATGGAAGCAAACACAGGGCAACAAGATCGACAATGGTCATATTGAACACATAAAAGTCATTTAAGGTGTTCTGTTGACGTCTTTGACACAGATTCTGTAGTACTATGACACTAGCTGGGATGCCCAGCAGACAACAAAACACAGAATAAACAGCTCATATCAGAAGAGTTTTAGGATGAGCAGAAGAAATGAAAAAAGTAGTGCCATTGTTCTTGGTGCCATTAGTAAACGTAGAAGAACTCTGAAGCAAATTTAGATCATCTACTGACATATTTAAGGTTCAGATCTTCTGGGCTGAATGAGAAAGAAAACACTGAAGTGAGATCTACAGTGACAGTATATTGTTAATATTTAAATGGTCATCGGTAGGGCAGCTGTAATGGCAGGATTGAAATTAGATTAATTCAAGTGTTATCATCACTAAGAAATTAATTATTGTAACAAAAGGCTTGTCTCGATGATGTAAATAACAACTGAGGAGATCTGTGTGACAGCTCTTACAGGTGTGTTTTCCTCAATAGGTTGTATGCATTTATATATGAAGTTTAGCTATTATAGCACTACATAAACAAACCTCCCACACTGCTCTCTGAAGTCAGATTCCATATGACTAAACTAAACCTGCTCAGCACTGGATGAGATATGATCCAGCACAGAGAGATGTGTGTTATTTAATGTGCACTGTTCAATAAAATCAATGTTTTCAGTTTGCTTTATGTTTTCAATCTGTCCCTGTTTCTCTGTTGTTTTGAATTTACTGGTCAAGAAACGTAACCTAAAGTCATGTCAGAGTCCAAAACAGGAATATTCTGCATGAAGTCATGGCATGCT
>JAZGTK010014499.1:0-13699 GCA_036877625.1 Ambastaia sidthimunki
TTTCTGATGAAATCCCGCGACTGACGCTGACAAGCGAAACACAGACGAGCGTCGGCGGAAAGTGTCGCTATTTAAACACAACTGATCGCGAAACCATTTCTATCAGTGTATCCCGGGCTCGGTTTTGACGTTATCACCGGTACGGTGTTTATTTCTGAGGCGACATCAGACTGACAGTTGACGGATCTTCACCCGCTTCCCTCAGACGATAAAATGGCTTTTGTGTCGAGTTTCACTTTGGAAGAAACGGCTCTGTTTTACTCTCACAACATCTCAAAACATCTTTACCGTGTTTCTGTCGTGTCAACAATCCCCTCAAGTGGAAATAAATGGTGTTATTTTGCCCGGGACAGCGCGGCTGGGATTAACGCTGCGGTGAACGGAGACGCTTTCCGCCGGGTCGGACTCTAGAAAGTACAAGAGCTGAATTATATGAAGACATGGAGCCACAACTACAATTGTTTTAATATCAAAGCTTAAATTGCGACTGTCAGCTTCGTCTTATAAGACCATATTTGATTTGTGTTTAAAACTGTTATTTTAATACCCAAACCTTCAGATGAAGCTCCACGGACATCTCTGTCAATCCCAGCGTTTACACCGATGTGTTATGAAAGGTGGTTATGCTGGAGCTATTGGTAACGTACCTCAGTTAGTTAACCTGTATAAGTTATATCACTAAGTTTATGCACTTATAGTCGTTTTAAAGGAAGTATGAGCACACGTGGACACTTTCCTGAAGCGGGCACGCGGTCTGCGCGTGACAGTGACGGGAGCGCTGACAGCTCGTGGATCGGGGTCTTCTCGAGGGTCTCCAGGCCTGCGCGGTTCCTCATGCAGAGATATTTACCAGGACGGGCGCAGACTGCGTTTGATATGAAGTCAGATCTAGATATTGGGAATTCTCTGATGGGGGGTCTCGCTGACCCCCCTCTGAAAGTTGCACACCTCCGGAGTGCGGAGACTCCGGCCTGGATGACCAGCGACTCGCTGAGCGAGCTGGAGATCCGCAACACCGCACGGAAGGATCTCGGCATGCAGACGCGGGCGTCGGTCGGAAACCTCGTGGCGGCTAGAAAGTTTCTCAGCCCGGTGCTGAACGCGTCCTCCACGGATGCGGTGACTGCGCGTTCTGCCAACAGCTGGTGGAGTGGACTTTGGGGGGTCGAGGAAAGCCCTCAAAACTGGCTGCTAAATGTACCACAAAGTAGAAAAGAGACTGGTACGAACTGGCAACATTGTAGAGAGCATCACAGTGTTGCTTATTGTCAAAGTCACTCACTGGCTGCCGTCGCTGTGACAACTGAACTGTTTGTGTGTAGAGATGATGGGGTAACTATGCACAGCAAAAGCACTGGATCCTTGTGCTCCTACAGGCAGATCCACAATGCGAGTGTACTCACAGCCAAACCAGAATCCCTCACAAACTCACACATGCTTACAACACTAGATGATGAGCAGAAGAAGGTTTTTCAGTCTCCAGTTTGTAGTAGAACCTTCAGTGAGGTTGCGGTTCTGACCCCAGATCAGGACATTGGCTATTCGAGCTGGGAGGAAGAACAATCCAATAGTAAATTTCACAGTATGAAGCTTCTTTCAGAGGTGCAGCAGGTGTCAGAAACAGACGGCCATGTTGCCTCTGGGAATGGCTCATCACAGAGTAACACTGCAGGAAATGAGTCTGTGGAACAGTTTCGTGGTGAGCTTGTCAGTTGTAAAGAAAATATTAAGCAAGCAGAGAATGACTCTGAGCTGTGTGACACTGAGAAGAATGCAGAGGAAACATCAGCTGTATCTCCAGCAGCTAAAGACCTGCCTGCTTTGCCCACCCTTCACTGTCAAAACAAAGCCATCGCTTACATCATGGGCAGCCCTTGTAGTGATGAATCTGAATCAGAGGGTGATGATGATGATCAGGAAAGTGATGATGAAGATGGTGGATTTGACAGTGAAGGTTCCTCACACTTCTCAGAGTCTGAGGATTCAGAAGACAGTGATGATGAGTCAGAGGATGAAGAGGATGCAGACTCTGAGACGGAGAGACTGTGGAATTCTTTGTGCCAAAACAGGGATCCTTACAGTCCCATGAACTTTACAGCTCCTCTAAGGACAGTCTCCAAACCAACCTCTGCAGAACCCTCAGTCTCAGAGTCTCCACCAGCATGCCTGTCCTCTCTCCTTTCACCTCCACCATCATCTCCAATACTTTCTGAGAATGAGTCCAGTGAAGAGGCTTGTGAGATGGACGAGGAGAATCTGAGACTGTGGAACTCTTTTAGTTGCTCTGCAGACCCCTACAGTCTGCTTAACTTCCAGGCCCCTATACAGAATCAGAAGCCCCCTAAATCCTGTCAGAAGAGGACAGCACCTCGAACCCCCCACTGCAAAAGCGGGGAGGCTGAGGAGAGGTTGGACAGTGGATTCTCAGAGATTTCTCCAGTGCTGTGCTCAAATACTGTCATCGGTGCTCAGCTGAAGAAGGTTTGTACAACTTTATTAGTTTTTCATAACATGTTCCAGTCTTGTGTAACATCTGTCTGTATGTTCTGTTTTATTTTTGTTATTCAGGAGTGATGGTGTGGCTTGAGAAAACATTAATAATGTGTTTGGAATGGACAAATCAGATAAAATTACTCCTTTCTTGAATCATACACTTGTTATGTGGCCATTAGTCATGTTGCAGATATAACACAATGTATTTTATAGCCATTCATCAACCCGTTCATCCACTCTGTCATCCCAAATTTAATTACTTGGGCACTGTTAAATTAAGCCAATGTTAGGGTTGGGAAAGTCATTTTCTTATGTTAATTTTAAAATCCCATGAACAAAACAGAAACACTGTATTTAAATATTAATCTTTGTTTAGTGAGATGAGTTTATTGAGCTTGTGGGGGAAATTAAATCACACACAGGAAGAGACAACTGATAAATCAGAAGAAAGAAAGAGAAGCAACAGAAGAAAAGCAAGTTAGGGTTAAATGATAAATAATAAATAGTTAAATGACTTGATGGTCCCCAGCAGTCCTCCAGTGGTATATTTATAACTCAATTCTTTATTCTGTAAAGTGATTGCAACATGTATTTTACTTTCTGTTCTTTGAAAGCTGGTCTGTGAAAATGATGTAAAGTCATGCAATATCATTTTTGTGTCTTCTCTCCGGCTGTGATAATCTGATGCAATGGTTCTGTTTGGCCGTCTCCAGGGAGACGAGAGTTAGTTCTCTTCCCGTTACTCATCATCACTTGATGTGTATCATGACTGTGGCATCACACTAGTCACAGTCATCAGCTTTGATCTGAATGATGAACGATCATATTTTAACTATTAAGTGTGCAAACATGTTACTTAGCAACAGTGCGGTTATGAGTCTAGAAAGGGCAGAATGAAATACAATTTACACCTAATTACTTTCAACTAATCTTTTCCTATGCATTTTGAAAAGCATTTTTTTATCCAGGCGCATTTGATTATGTTTTAAAGAGAATATTGAAGCACATGGGATGCAGAATTTTAATGATGCATTATGCAGTGTTATATAAACGCAAAAACTGCAGGGAACAAAATGCTGCATGATAGATGAAACTGCAATACTTGTCAGTGTAACTCTTTCTCTGGTTGCATACTAAAGCATTTTTTGTGTCGCAGGTGCAGTTTGTGGAAGAGGTAGAGGAGTTTTACATCAGCAGTGATGAAGACCGTCACGGCCCCTGGGAGGAAATTGCTCGCGACCGCTGTCGTTTTCAACGCCGTGTTCAGGAAGTTGAAGAGACTATCAGCTACTGCCTTTCTCCAGCTTTCCGCCTGGTCATTTTTCAGAGACTCTACAATACTAGCTAATTAAAAACTTTATTTGTTGTTGGACAATAAATGTAAACAAGGAATAAGAAGAATAGTTTAATTCAGGGCGTTGGGAAGGCCCTTAAATGTTCTCACAAGGGCTAACAAGTCACAAATGTAATGAACTCTTGAGGTTTCTTCTGAGAAAGGTCACCTCACTTGAGTCAGACTGATGGTCCATGTGTGTTGTACTTGAGCTACAGTCTGGAGTTTGGAAATATGCATTTTGTTAGAATGTTTTCTTTGACTTTCCTATGAGTTACACTGTCTTACCCCTTTACTACAGTCTTTTCACAAAGAAGAAAAACCCTCAAAGCCAAAGATAATCTGAATGGATGAAGACCGGCCTCAGTATTTGAAGCTACAAGAGTGTCTAGGGTAAGAAATTGTTGGTGTTTTGCCAGAGCTGAGCAATGCTTATATAAGTATGTGTTTCTGTTAGGATGAGGATATATGGATGTGGGCCTTAGTGCAATGTATTTGCATGATCCTAAATGGAAAGATTGTCTTTCTCTTATTCCTATTTATTGGAGAAAAGCATTTATTTAGCTTGTGGAGATCACTGTTGTGTAACAGGGTATTTTCTCTGTGCTTTGAACTGTGGCAGCTGTAACAAACAGTAAAATCTTGACTGTAAAGTGAAATGCAGGGACAAAATGCATGTTTTTGATCTGAACTCGACAGTGTGCTTGATGTTAAAGCATAAATTTGTTAAGCACTATAATTAACAAAAAACATTTTATTTTTGTAACACATGAAACATCTTGGATTTGTGACAGAAAGATTAGTCCTAATTAACATTAAAAATCAATGCAAGAAATATGACTCGTTTACTGTTGCCTTATTTTTACTGTATATTGAAATTGTTAAACGTTGTCAGGAATCCAGCCAATTGGATGTCGGACAGTACAATGGCCCCGCCTCTCTGAACTCCTCATTGGTCAACAGACGCAGATGAGGAAGTGTTGGAGTAAATTCTCATCTTTGTAGTTTCATGCACTGAGCGTCATTTTCTGTCATTGAGAGCCGGTGGGTGTTTTCTCTGAACCCAGCGACGCTGCAACACAGATAGACATCAGATGGTTTACGTTAGATGTGAAATGCATGCTTTATATGTTTCTTTATTTTGTCATTGTAGTACTTTCACCTTAAAAGACGGGAAATGTGAAATATTCGATAGGAACTGTGAGCATGTTTCATTTAGTGTGTGGAATAATATCATTTAAAGCACGTTATTTACATGTTGTGCCTTTGCTTACATTTTTAGGTCTATGCAGTTGTAACATTGATTACTGTAGTGGTTTAGTGTTTGTAGAGCAGAAGTCTTGGCCGGAACCGTGTGTATGAACTCTTAACAGACACATTTATCAGGTTCAGTGAAGGTCTGTATGTTCGTGTCATTCATTCTTTGCTCACTAGAGGGCGCTGTGGTCCATTTAATGATTTGGGGACGATCACGTCTTCAGAAGCTGATGTTTTTGTGCTATACATCTGTAAATTACTAAATTCATGTGTTCATGAGAAACAACATGTTTAAGATAAATATTATTTTAAAACCGCATCTTTAAAATGTGATTTAATTTATTTGTACTTTTAAAATATATATATTTTACATTTTATTTTTAACAATGACATATAGTTTGTTTTGACCTTAGAAACTGTAACATATATTATGGAATTATTGTCTCTCTTCTCATCAGTATTTAAGGGGTTCATCTCTGGATCTGAACAGGTTAGTGAGTGTCAGTGAGAGATTACAGGTTTGTTTCTTCCTCTTTAATTAATTAGAAAAAAACAGAACCCACCAACCCCCCACCCCCCCCCCAACCTTCCCAGCACTGTACCCTTCAGCATAATAGCCCCCCCAGACATCTCTCTCCCTCCCTCCTTTCATTTCCTAACCAGAACTGATTTACAGCACAGAGCGGGTCATGTGACTTTTAAGTACCTGGGGGTTCTTCAGTGAGCATGCTCAGTGGAGCCCCTCTCCCCTCCTGTCTGCATTTCTCCAGGACAATGTCACTCCTTTATGCATCAGTTACAGGAAAGAGATTCTGTGATCGTACAGTGCGTGTCTGCATCCAGTACTGTTGCTGGTTTTTATATGAGTTGACTCAAAACCAAGAATATTGCTTTTCTTTTGCTGTTTATTGAAAGCTGTTCATTTATTATTTTGTATGAGAAATAATATATATGTCTTTTTGTTTTGTGGACATATCACATCAAGATTATCCAAAACATCAGCAGCTGAGACACAATGAGCTGTAGGAGTTTTCTGGTGAGTGTTGCTTTCCTGGTGAATGTGGGATTTGATTGTGTTTTTTCTGTTATTCTCTGCATGGTTTTGGCATAATGTTGTTTAACAAAGGATAGAGTGTGTTCACACACTTATGTTTAATTCATACGGAAGCGGGTACGTTTTAGGTGAATATTTAATAACGTAGCAGAATGATTTATTGTCGACGCATGCGGGTAGATAGCACATCCCGTCCAGCGTGCTGAATGTTTTCATGTGGTTGGTCCTCATCAGACATGCATCATTTCTTGGGTGTTGCCCGTGGTAACAGATGCGGGGGTCTCACTACAGCAGGCATTCTGGGATGCATGAGTTTGTGTAATGGCTTTATTCCAGTGCGGGTGTGTGATCTTGTGTGCTTGTGATAAAGAGCTAATCAAACATTAAATGCTAACCCTAACATTTAATATAATATTATGTTGGTGTTTAAAAACCTTCAAATCATTCTGGTACTGTTAACATTTAAATATATTTCAGACACCTTTGAGCAAACGGATGTGTTATAATGTGTGTCTGTGTTAAAAATATTCGGTGTGTTCCCCCTTAAAAGAACGTATCTGATCTGGAGCCACACTATCTGTCTGTCCCAGACCACGTGATGCAGGAAATCTGTTTGTTGACACTCTCTCTTTCTTTCTTCTGTTTATCTGCCATGTGATTGGTCTGTGCAAGGGAAATGCACTTTCGGTCCCTGTTTCTGATTGGCCAGAGTGTGCAAACACTGGTTGTAGTTTGTGTTTAAGAGAATGTAATCAGGCACAGAAAGTGCAGATCTGCACTGGCCTCCATCAGTGTCCTTCAGAGCAGATTACTGTGAGCCAGACCGGGAACGAGAGGGTGTAGGAGGTGAGACGCTGGAAAGATCCAGAGATTAAAGAGTTAATCTCTGGTCACTCATCACTTTTATTATGGGGAGGATAACCCCATCCATCCCCATCCATCTCATGCCACACAATTTGCTGAGGAAATGTGTGTTATGAACATGTTTTTTATGTAAAGATGTCGTCAGGTATCCACCAGCTCCATCATTACAGCTGCAATAGACCGCGAACAGTCACGTTTTCAGCAATCTGCTGCGAGCTCATTGGACGCTGCTCGGGGGAAAATTATTTATCCCCACCCCCATCTTCTCATGCCCCACCCCCTCTCTCTGTCCTCACTGGTCCTCTGGCAGGCGGGTGGATGGAGGTGAGGATGTGGTCTGGTGAGGATGGAGGTGATGTGGCAGATGTGATGCTGCACGCCGCCACCATCTTGGTGATGTCAAGGTCAGGGGCGGGGCTTGTGATTGCGTCCTCTCGGGAACAATGGGGAATAAAAACACACATTTATCCATCTGAGTGATTTACGTCTTTTGTTTTTGCCTTCTTTGGCAACGCCTCCTTTTCCTTCAGCAGATCCGAGGGTCTTATGGTTGTTCCAGGGCAGCTTTTGGTCGTGACTCCTGTTTGTTTTGGCAACATCACAATCTGATTCGAGGCCTCATGTGTGAGCGAACAAACAAGCGAGAGAGACAGTCCCAGTTAGAAACCAGTAACCAAATAAACTGAGCCGAGAAGATCTAAAAGAGAGCAAGAATGAGATATAGAGGTTGAGCAAGGGACAGTGAAACGGAGAGAGAGAGAGAGAGAGAGAGAGGCTGGCTTGAGCAGCACACAAACTCAAGGAGAAAAAAAGGACAGATATTATTGTATTAAACACCCTCCAGCTCTAGTCATAAAGACTCTGTGGTTTCACAGTTTGAACTCTCTCACACTGTCTTTTACAGCCATTTATTTCCACAGCACTCGTCTCGCATCACCTCACACAGAGAGTGAGTGTATTGATCAGATATGATGTTGTAATGTTGAATGATTAATTCAGGAGGGCTGTGACTGCTGTGGAGTTGTTTTGAAGGATCATCTTAAACAAACAGGAAGCTGATTTCATCAGTTTGAACTGATCTTCTAGCAGATACAGTGTTTGAAGGATTCAGAGATTGTCACTAGTTTATTAGTGAGCTGAAAGTTTAATGTACATTGTTTCTTTGTCTTTTTACAGAAAAAATGACCCAAACAGACGGAGTGGACAACAGCAAGTGATCCAGACGTGAAGAGAACAGGCAGAAACTTTCGGTGTGTTTCCTGCTTTATTCTTTGTGTATATTTGCCATTTTTCTATGTTTTTCTATAATGTTTGATGCACTTTGATGCAGCGCTGCATTAAATGCAAGCAGACGATGAGAAGTGTGTTGCATTTGTTTGTACACTGATGTCAGATTCAGGGCCGGCTCAGCTGTGTGTGAACTCGCAGGAGCTCCGGTTTGAAAATGAACGGCAAGGCAGGTGGCAGGCGACCCTCGAACAAACCCAGCGAAGCCGGTCGCAACGGTAACAATCTCAGCATGGTTGCAGAGACGCCCTCGGGCCCCCAGAGCCACACACGGGTCAGTACAGCAGCTGCATCCACTAGCATCATCACATTGATGATGTTTTGGGTTTATTTCTACTATCATTCATTACTCAGAATGTGTGTGTTTACTGTTGATGTTAAACACTCCTCTCCCCAGCAGGGCACACGCACGCCCAGAAGAGCCGCCACGTTTGGCAAGCGTTCCAACTCAATGCGTCGCAACCCCAATGCTGAGGTGACCCGACAGGGCTGGCTGCACAAACAGGTGATTCTCTGATTCTCACCCTTAAAAATCATAAAACACACACAAACACACACACTCTCTCACACACACACTCTCTCACACACACACACAGCCCAAAAACATCACTCTGTAATCTGCACATTTGTTGGACAGTTTCAGTTACGTCATATCAACATAATTGCAACGTTATTGCAGCACCTTTATGGTTTTCTTGTGTTTTCTGTGATGTAGGCGAGCAGTGGAGTGAAGCAGTGGAACAAGCGCTGGTTTGTGCTGACAGATAGATGCCTCTTCTACTATAAAGGTTAGTTGAGTTTAACAGTTTAACTTTCTCCAGAAGTGCAGAGCTGGTGGATTTGTTAAACAGTGACTGACACAGAGCTCTGAAGTTGTGTGATTTGAGTCTGTTTCAATCATATCCAGTTTTATATTTAAAATAACATTTGAATTTAACCCTTGGCATCGTTTCACCAAATTACTGCAGCAGACACAAGAGCAAACAGGAAAAAAATAAGAAACCAAGAGATTCTGATGCAGGTACAACCAGAACCAGGACGTCACCAAATTGTGTTTTTTCATGAAATAATCAGCTTTTTAAAATGATGATATTGAGTTTTCTTCATGTGAATGTTGTTTGGTTTTATTTTTTATCTTTGTCAGTAATGTGTTTTTTCATTCAGATGAGAAAGAGGAAGGTATATTAGGAAGTCTTCCTCTGCTGAGCTTCAAGATTGGACCAGTCCAACGTTCAGATAACATCAGCCGCAGATTTGCCTTTAAGGTTGGTGAGTTTGTGTGGGTCCAGTGTGCTGTTGTGACAGTAAACATGTCTTTCAGTATTTCACTAATCTGATGCTAACCACATCTAGCTCTTAACTAACCAGTTCGGTTATCCTAGAGTTGACCTTAATTTGTGATCTAGTCATATTCATGTAGTTTTTTATGTAGTTTTTTTCCTGTGTTCCCAATAACCCCCCCATCCACCCACCCGAGGATTCCCCAGTGAGTCAACCTCCAGTGTGCAGATGAGCCCTTGTTAGTAGGTAATCCAGACCACATATTTCAGCTTCTGTAACTGCATGACTCCAGTTAGCAAAATCAGACTTACATGATTTCTGAGATCACTGTAACATAACACCAATAACGAAAAAAAGCACACAACAAATTCTGTACCTAACTTTGTAGGTCTCCAGCGAGGTCCACTGATCTGCAGAGTTTATCTCCAGCACCTGAAGCAGATCATCAAGATCTTTGGGACTGACAGAAACATCAGGCAGGTGTGTTGGAGTAGATGAGAGCTAAACTCTGCAGGTCTGTGGAGCTCCAGAACATGGATTCCAGGAACATTGGAGACACCTGCTCCATGTGTTAGCCTAAACTGAAAGTCAAATAAATTCTAAGTTCTTTAGTTAATGGAAACATTAGGGAAACATTGTTACAACCTAAAACTGTAAGCTGTGCTGTCTTTCATGCATTGTGATGTGTTACTGTTGTAACTTGAATGTATTTTTGCATGTTCTATATTATTAGATATGTTTCGCATGCTCTGTTTTTTCTGCGTAACAGAAGCAACTGCAGGATGATTCAGTGACGTTTCTCTCTCTCTTTCTGCAGGTGTGGAGTGATGAAGAGGAAGACGAGAGAGAGGAGACTGAAGATTTTAAAGGCAGTATTGCGTTCTGTTTGCAGGTAGAGCACGCAGGCACACGAACATACTACTTCAGTGCAGACAGCCATAAAGAGCAGGAAGAGTGGATCCAAACCATGAGTGAGGCTGCCAGGGTCCAAGAGCAGACCACCCCCAGGTACACACACACACACACGTGCATATAAATGTCTTTCTTCTTCTCTCTGTCTTTCTCTCTCTGTTTCTCTTTCTCTCTCTGTTTTTCTTTCTCTCTCTCTGTCTCTGGTTAACTTGTCTCTCCTGCTGTTCTGCAGAGATGAATCTAAGCCCACTGCAACTGGTCAAAATAATAATGACATTGTGGTGGCCACAAGACTTGAACCCAGTTCTGACATGGCAAACAACAGCCAGGGGCCAGACCCCCATGAACCTGTCAAACATGAGCTCAAAGACCATGGGCTAAAGACCGGGGACACCACGTCCACCACCCCCGTGACCCCTAAAATAGAGGTCAAGACGGAGGAGAAAGTGGCCGTGACACCCCATCAACCCAATGGCTGCCATAACAACGGTCCTCCAAATGGTTCCAGATACCCGTCTCAGGAGAACGTGAGGGACACGCGGGAACCGCCGGAGGAGATCCAGAGAGATTTTGTGCCCAAAACGGCCCCAGAGAGACTCGCCCAGAGAAAGAGCTCCATGAGCCACCTGCAGCAGTGGTTCAGCCTGCGCAGAATCACGGTGCCGCCGGACAATGAGCACAGGTGAGAGAAACAAAACAGTACAGCCTAAACTGATGATCAGCAGTCAGAAAAGAACCGGGTCATGCCAAAAATACCACCAAAATACCTCCGCTTTTTTTACAGAACATTCAAGTTATACATGTGATCTGTATGTGTTTCCTAGGAATCAAACCCACAACCTTCAGTGCTGCTAACGTAATGCTCTAACAGCTGAGCTGAATCCACTTCATATTTAATATTGTGTCTGACACTAGCAGTGATAGAAAACAGTCCCATCATAACCTCAGTTTTTGTCTTCTCTCTCAGCCCATCCAGGTATTACAGAGTAAATCGTGGTATGTCACTGGATTCCTGTGGTATGTACGGTGGGCCACCATTTGTGGAGGAATACCCCCTGTACCCGGCCAGTGTTCGTCCCAAGAGCATCTGCTCCATGTCAGCTGCATATGACTGGCCGTCCCCTCGCTGGACTGTGGAGGACAGAAGACGGTCGGGACCCCAGGGGCCTCATCCTGCCTATAACCCGCAGCTGGATTCAGCGCAGAACTCCATGCGAAGTCTTTCCATTCAGCCACGGTCACAGTCCGTTCCTCGCTTGCCCTCTTCCTCTTCTGGAGGCCGTTACTCACCGCACAGCTTCGTCTCGCCGGCCCGGTCGCCCAGCGCCAGGATTGATCTGGTACCCGGACGGTTCAGAGAGGAGGGGATATACGCTGACCCCTCAGTTTATGGCCTGCGTAGATCACTCAGCTCACCTTTCAAGGTAAATGACTTCTGTGTCTCTTACAAAAACAGCAACCATCAGGTTTCCAGCTGGTGATTTAAGTGTTTTGCACTGCGCATCAGACGGTCAGTGATCAGACTGTGGGCGGAGACTAAATTACCATAAACTATTCTTGTTTCAGTGTGATTTGCCTGGAGATCGCCGCTCATACAGCCCTGGAATGTACCACTACAGTTACCCAGCATCCCCCTCTCTGCATAGCAAAATGGTACGTCCAAGTTTTTAAACATTTGTGCATGTATTTATCTACTGTAAGCACAAACCAAATACAGACTTGTTAGCTAAGAATCAGAAAATCATGCTACGCTGCTAATCTGTCTGAATGACAGATTAAGTGTGCTAACTTTTGAGGGATTGAGAGGATGAAGTTTATCTGTGCATGTGTATGAATTTACTAGCGTACGTTTCACTGTGATAATTGATCAGTGCTCAGCGTGTGTGTTTGTGTGTTTGTGTGTGTGTGTGTGTTTGTGTGTGTGTGTATAATCTCTGTGTCTCTGTCCTGTCGTCTGGTGTTATGTGGGTGTGTGTGTGTTGTTTTCTGCTGCTGGTTCTGACCCGCTGGGCTTTGCTGACGCTTGCACACGTCAGGAGGAGATTTTGGATCTGCAACTTCAGAGGAACCTGAAGTATCTAGATCAGCAGGTAGGAGCTGAACTCATAACTGCTGCTAATGAAGTTCTAACCTGACAGCTTATAAACAGCTAACAGAGAACAGCTCTTCAGCTTAGAAGAGACATGATTGACTCGTGGTTATAGTTACTCATCTTTAGAGTCAGAGGTCCAGTCAGGTGTTCGGCAGGTGAATGATGGTTTGTTGTGCTTTAGATGACTGATGGTGGTCACCTAATCGGCATGGTAACCAGAAGGGTTGAACGTTCCTCTCCTCGAACAAAGTTATTTTCTCAAGTAAGAAAGACGCAAGTGTTTTGGAGAGACGGGCTGCTGTTATACATGCATGTTACTCAAACCCTGACCTCAGTTCAGCCTTTTAGCTGCTCAGCTTGATTTAAAGCTGTCTGATGCTATAACACAGCCTGACTCTCTTTCTGATTCTGAGTTCATGTTGCATGTTGGATATTTGTTTACAGCCCTTTAGATTTAATTTAAGCTGTTAGAGTCACAATCAAAGTTTCTCTTCAGTTTTTGGTTGCTCAAAAACTTTCTTTTGCTTAAGTTTTGTGTGTCAGAATTTCTTCATTTCTAGATGCTTGTTTGCACAGTATTACGTCCTTCATATTGTGATGGTTGTGTGTTGTGTTGTTTCTCTGTTGTTGTGTTTGTGTCCTATTCATCTCATACCATAGAGCATAAAAGCCATTTTTACAGTATAGCCTCCACACAGGGTTAATTCTGTTCACAGGAACAGTTTTTGTTAATAAATACTGCAAACAGCATATTTTCATGCAGTGGATCATATTTAGTTAGTATGTTTGTTTATTTAAAGACTCAATGACGTAAAAAATGTGTGTACTGTGTACTCCACTGTGTTTGCAGGTGCCTCCATTTGGTGATATATATGGTGACCGGCGTCCCACCCTGAAGCTTAATGAGTCTGAGACAAGTGTGAGTCATTTTACTGTTTAAAGACATTATTTGTGGGGGAAAAATCACTTTCAGCCACAGATCGGCGAATCTGTTCTTTGTTTTTGCATCTGTACAGAAACTTCTGGACCGTCTGTGTGAACAGAATCGAGTGGTGAAAGAGCAGGAGGCTGTAGTTCATCATCTGAGAATGGAAAAGGTGAAACATCAATTTCTCTTATTCACTGC
>JAZGTK010014500.1:778-13699 GCA_036877625.1 Ambastaia sidthimunki
TGCAAAACCTTCAATATTCAAAACTAATATGGCACTATATAACTATTTGTGAAGTGATCTTAAATTAGACACATATTAACTAGACCTTTGTCTAGTCTTGGATTTGTGATATAAGGCTGGACTTAGACATGGACTTTATGATGTGTCTGTAACCTAGATTATTAAAAAGTTTAATAACCAAACCTCTAAATTGTAATGTGCCAAGACTTGACTGGCTGTTGACCAGTTTCTAACTGCAGTGTGTCTGTTATTTCAGCAGATGGCAGTGTAGGGCAAAAATGGAAAGATTTATTGAGGGGTTTTCTTTGAGTTATTAATCTGCATGTGTAAAAAGCAGAAAGTAATTGTGAATGTTCACACATATATTAATTCTGCTTTTTAATCTTCCTGTATTTTTTTTAAGCCAATAAGGAAAGAGAGTGAATGTCTATTGTGGCCTTGTTTCACAGCCTCTTGCCATCACCTTCTGTGAAAAACCTTCACAGTTAACTATTAAATCAAAGTATAAATAAATATAAATGCTGTTGTTATTTCATTCAGTCAGGCTGTTGTGGTGGATCGCACAATGTATATCTCAGGACAGCTGGGCATGGATGTGGCATCAGGGCAGCTGGTGGCAGGAGGGGTGCAGGCCCAGGCCAGACAGGTGAAACACAAAAGTAACATACAGTGACCCTCATATAAATATGGTTTCCTTATGTTTTGGAATGGTGTCCATAGCACATGTTTCAGTGTTGTTTCTTTCCAACCTCAAAGGCTCTTATTAACATGGGGGAGATTCTAAAAGCAGCTGGATGTGGATATGATAACGGTAGATTATCACTTTACTTTTGTGCTTTTGAAAGGTTTGTCAGTCCATTCATAAAGGCTGTTGTTTTTTCCAGTTGTCAAGACAACGGTGCTGCTGGCAGACATGAACGACTTCAACAATGTCAATGATGTTTACAAGCAGTGTAAGTAAAGTTATGCTATTGGCTGCAGCCAAGCGTTTGGTAATCATCTCATTGGGCGTCATTGTCAGAAATACTGTTGCAGTATTTTGGCTTTTGTAGTTCAGCCTGCGTTAGAAACAACTGTTGTGTCTTTTAGATTTTTAAATCATGTCTTTAGATTTAAATCATGTTTTTTTAACTGTACCACATTATATAGATTCCCATCATGCACTTTGGAAAAGTTATTGATTATTCAGCTGTTACACAATGTGTACTGGGTATTTCCTCTAATACAATGCAGATTGGTAATCCTACTCCAATCTGCATGTAATAGGATACAATGCAGTTCTGTGAAACGATAGACTCTTCTGCTGGAGAATAGCCAATCATCACTGCCTCCTATTGCACACAAGTTTCCATAGTGTGACATACAGACCTAGTGTATGCCTGTTAGTAGGAAGGTTTTAATTTATGTTCCTGTATCTACACCAAACACTCCTCCCCCTCCACCATTGGTCAGACAAACAGATAGTCCTGACCCATGCTTGCATCATTGGTTGAGCTAGTGTTGCTATGCCAGGTTGGTTGGGAGCCTCAAACAAACAGCAAAGTTATGACAGCACCACAAACCAGTGTTTGCTTTTTCCAGGGAAACCGACCTACCAATGGATTACATATTGTTGTCTATGTGTAAGCTAGGACAGGAAAAGGAAATAAAGGAATAGCTTACCCATTTTTATCATAAAATGCACACATTTCTTTTTCCAAGTGACTTTGTAACATCAACTAACACACTCAAGTCTCAACACCAATATATCAATAATAAAACATTACTACCAAGTTAGTTAAACCATATTGAGGGTTTTGTCAGACCAGTGAATGTGTAACTTTGTCTTCAGTGGAGAACTGGTTTTATTATAGAATTACTTCTGAAACTCTACTTTGTTTATTGTATTTAATGTTTATTTTGTTTTAATATCTTCTTCCTTTGCTATTTCTTTCTTAGTTTTTAGCCGTAATTTCCCAGCAAGAGCTGCCTACCAAGTAGCTGCCCTGCCCAGAGTAAGTTTAAAGTGCAGATTGTTTGTAATCATCTAAGAACACTCAATCATGAAAACTTGTGTTCATATGTTCCTGTGTGTTTTTTCTATTTACTTTCACTTTTTACAGGGGGGACTTGTTGAGATTGAAGCAGTTGCTGTGTTGGGTCCCATCACTGATGCCTCCTGACTATCTGACCAGAACATGCATCACAAATTATAATAACAGTTGAGTTGAAACAAATCGTGACGGCAAATTACACTTATGAACCCCCATTACATGTTGTGTTTGTATACAAGCAAAAACTAACAGGAAGACCCATTTCCTTGCATTGAGACTGGCTGTAATATTTTGTTGTCCTTATAAATATGCTATTAAGCATTAATATCCTGTTGACTAGTGAATTTGCTGTTTATCTTCTGTCATTGCATTTACTTTAATACCAACAATTCAGAACACAGAAATTTCAAAAACTTTATTTTTTAACTTTTTACAAATCTATCATTATCATATTAGACTTAACAACACCACAAAAAATGTCACCATAGAAAGTTCAGTTCTATATGCTGCCACATTTGTTGCAAGAAAACATTAGTATTCCATAAATAAAGGCCTGTTTTTTATGTTGTCATTTTTCCATTGTCATTATTTTAAAAGCATGTAGCACATGTGAGTGTTCCCCTTAAAGATAAACATAAAATTTTAATAATCCCAAAAACTATTACATCATATAATGACAATACCGCAAATCACACTTTTTACATACTGTTTGGTTTACTGCTGCATCAAGGTGGTGCAGTAAAGCCATTTGGAAGAGGCATTAATAATTAAAGCCCCTCAAATTCATTAACCTATACCTGGTGTGGGGTATTTGAATTCTATGTATATAAACAGGCACTGAGTCTTCAAAGACCGGCTGGTCTATGTCTTGGCAACAAGCAAGCGATGACTATATACTAAATGAACATGTTAATGTGTAGTTTTAAACTACTGTGTGAATCCTTTCATGTGAATTAGTGAACATGTGAATAAGTGTTCTGGATTCTGTGGCAATCAGTGCACACTTAACTTTCTTCATTAGAGGCTAAAAAAGATAAACAGGAAATCAGATAAGACATATATTGTCAGGAGATGTTGGTTTAAGTTTGTCATTTTATTTACCCCACTTACCAGGAGCTTCCTCCACGGGAGAGGAATCTGCTTGCTCCTTAGTTGTGTTATCTGTGGAAATAAAGAGATTTGTTAAGACAAGCATCTTTATTATTTTGCTCATATGCATGGTTAGGGGATTGAACTAACAAACATAGTTAATTCTTTAAGACTCAATTTATGATCTTTTTGCTAGTCTTAAGTTTTCATTTGTAGTTAAATAATAAAATCAGTTGCTGTTTTTATTATTTCCTGTTATGTTCTTCTTTATGTTCTTCTGGATTTTTAAAGTTTGTCTTGCATAATATGACGCCTCTTACCAGGTGCCTCATCTGAGGTGGAGGACTCTACCTGGTCCTCAGTTTTGTTTTCTGCGTAGAAGGGAATCATATAATCACTACACAACCCAGAACACTTCAGTGAGTTTTGTACAGACAAGCACAACTTACATTTTATGTTCATGAAGTAAAACAATCTAGTTAATTGCCTAAGGTTCAATTTTCATCCTTTTTCTTTAGTTCTTCAATTACTTATTCTAATGTTGTTTAGGTAACTATCCTGGTATTTAAATATTACATAACAAGATGCAAGTGATTGTAGTTTGTCTTATAACTGATTGTAAAACCCCAAATTTGAATAGGGCATTGTCAAAACATTTCAGAGCTATGGCAAAGGGAAAGATAGGAAAATACTAAACATTGTATGGAAAAAAGCAGCCTGTCTGACATTTTCTGTTTCTGTCTACAGTATACAGAACATCATTGTTTGGAACAACATAATTTAATAATTTTTGTATTCTATTTCTTTAAAATCTAAACGCCTGTCATACATAATGTGGTTTTAGAAGATGATATGGTCATCTTTTAACATACTTGTAACTTGTAGCCTTTCCCTAATGCTGGCTGGCAGGACTTAGATTAACACAATAAATTCAGATGCTGTTCCCTGTGCCTATCTTACAAATGGAAATAAGAGTATTACTTCCTGTTGTGTTCTTGTTTGTACTGGGTTCTGTGATTAGTCATTATGCGTTTTTAACAAATTCAAAGTCTTTTTCCACACTCCAGTATTTGCATTAGTGGATACATTGTCATTTACATTTGAAATTCTGGCAGTGAAGCATGCTATAGCCCTCGACAGGTTTCAGATGTTGGCAAATCAACTATTGTCAAAGAAAAGACTTTCTATTTAAATATTTGATTGCATATTCATAATACCCAAAATAAAACCTGTCCTTTTAACTGGACCTTGCACTACGACTGGGGTTGTACTGGACTGGAAAAGAGAATTCTGGGTAATGGACAGTTAGTAGGCCACTTAATAGCATTTTTATTACATTTCCAATTGTAATAAATACCATTTCCAAATACCATCATTTTATTCATTCTAGGTGTTCAGTATGATAAAAAAAAGCTTTTCAAATTATATAACTGCTTATAATAATATTGATTAGTATTTATTTTAGGAAGCCTGACTATATATAGACTTTCCTTTTCCGCTAAAAGGACTGTGCAAGTTATTTTGCATCCAGAGATACATTCCTTGAAGTCCCCAAATGTATTTGCATACACAGAAGCAGAACACAAAGTAAAAGTACATTGATCTTGAGGATAACATTGAGCAAGTTCACTTACTGCAGTTTTTCACTTTCTATTGTCCCTGTAATACACAGACTTTCAGTTTTTCAGTCAGGTGGTCTTTAGAAAAATATAAACGTACCACTTTGTGCTGGTGCAGGTTCTTTACTTTCGGCTGTTGTGGAAGGGTTGGTTTCTGGTTCTTCAGGCTGGTCAGGGGCCGCCTGCACTGAGGCAGCCGCATCAGGTGTTACGGCCTCCCCAGCAACTGCGTCTGGCTCACTGTGAGCTACATCAGCTGTGGAGCTCTTTATTTCCTCTGTAGAATCAGGAGGTTCATCGGCCGTCTGTGGAGGTTCTTCAGCCTGGGTTTGGTCTGGAATTGTCTCACTGTCTGCCGCAGGACCACCGTTTTCATTACCCGTCTCTTACAGATTAAGACAACATATTTTTATTATGTAATTAAAAACTACTCTAAATTATTTGAACAACTATTAAACTATGATGGTTTGGACCATGGACGGGATGGGTTGCATAACTATGAAAAATACTTATGTCCCCTGGTGTGTTCCTGGCCTTTCATTATTTGCATTTTGTACAAACAGTAACAAATAAAAGGTGTCATGTAAAGATTTTTACTAGACTCACCTACCAAAGGCGGGTAAATTGAGGAAATTTAGCACCCACAAAATGTATTCAACTAAAATTGTATTTTGCATTATTTTTATTCTAAAAAATACATTTTTGTCCCTTTGACAATTTTTTTTTCTTGTAAAAAACAGTGATGATACAGGTTTTATTAAATAAACACTGATAAGGATTTTAGTCCTCTTGTTTTTGTTTAGGTGGCCTAAAAGTTTCACCTGTTCCACAATTCCACATATTTTACCCACATGGAGTCGAGAAAAAACTTCAGACAGCTTAAATAAACCTCTGATGGTCAATTTTCCACTGCGGTAAAAGAAGGTGTGAGTTGTGTAAGATGTTTTCTTTACAGACAATTTGCATGTCTGTTATTTGAATCACATTTGGTGATTGGTGAGTTAATTTTGCACCCTGGAGTGTTAATAAGATTAAATGTGACACTTCCCTCAACACTACTCTGTTCATTCACAGCTGACTTACAATAATAAACTATACTGTTAATAATTATCTGAAAGCAAAACATTAACATCCTGGTTTAAAAATAAAAATTCCTGTATAACTGTAAAACAAATTCATATAATGAAAATGGATGTATTAAAGAAGGCAAACAGAGGTTATAACATCATGACATCAGACTTCTGTGGTCTTAGGTACACATTATTTGCATGAAACCTTCTTCTCATGTCCATGACAAATACACAGTTTAAATGATGCCTTTGGCTGGTTGACATGCATCATCACACTTAAAGGAACTGGCTAGGAAAGACCTCCACTGAGAGTCATAGAATTCATACAAATACCTCCTTAAAGTCTAAGAAACTTCACATGAAACCAAAGATGCCAGTGTGTGTGGTGGACAGCATTTAACCCTGGGTTGTTCCAGGGGGACTTTCGTTGTAAGTAATACTGTAGGTTTCTCTATAAGAGACACTGAAGTCAAGTAGAACTAAACTGCATGGGCTGATGACAGCGTAGAGGATAAAGATCTGGGTGCATTACACAAAGGTAATGCAGGTTCGGTTTCAGGTTAGGGTGACCATGTCCCAGGATCCCAAAAGTAACTAAGTTAACAATCGCTTAACAATCTATCATGTATTTTTTTTTATTACTGGCGTCTAAATAAAGAAACGACATGATCAATATGCGACTTAAGGCGTCCATATATATATTTAAAATTGTTCCCGAATTAAAACATGTGATGATGAAAAAGCCCGATGACGATATAAAATACGATTCTGGACTACAGTCTTACCAGATGTGCTCGCATCTCTTTTGGTGTTGGGTCGTGTTGTGTCTTGAGCGGTGGTCTGAGTACTCGACGTGCATCCCATTGTGTCTTCCAGTAAAAGTCACACTTGTTGAGTGTTACCGTGCCAGCGGCGCACATCAAGTGCAGGAAGACTCCTCTAATTAAAGCAAGCGCGCTTGACAGAGACGGTCATTCCCTCAGCAGGTAACACATGGTCTATTTGAGCTTATAAGCGGCGAACATATGCAAACCCGCCCTTATTAACCCGCAGCAACTTTACTAGTCGCAGTTTAATTTGCAATGCTAAAATGACAGCGAACTTTCTTGTCTCTCTTTCTCTCTGATTAAATGATCAGAGACTAAATTGTGTGTATAGGAGGCGTTGAATGTCGTATATCTTAGTTTTTGAATAGAAACTTTATTTGTTAAAAAGACTTTAACAAAAATTATGCGATGTCATGTGTTTTATAACTCATAAAGTTAAATGTAGTTTAACTAGATTAGTATGACATCATGTAGTTCAAGTGTTGGTTGATTAATGATTTTCGGCGACACCTATAGGCGATTTATAGAGCGGCATACTTGGCAAGAGTAGACACGCCTAAATTAAACAACTACATCTCACAATTTTCAACGACTTAATATTACTATTCAATTATTTCTTTAGCCAGGCCACGTTAAAATACTCAGTTTATATACATTTCGTAGATTGTAATTGTACACGACACACTTGTTTCTCGTGCTTAAATGTGGTATTTATTTTTATTCCTTTTAATCACTGCACACTTCTTATACTTCTATTTGTATTATTTTATAGTTTTAAAGACTTTACTGTCATTCTAAAATTATGAAAATATTATTTATGTAAAATAAGAAGGTGTGTCCCCATGTTGTCTGGTTTTATCGGTAATTAATTGTCAGTTATTTTTAAAATATATGAAAAACTGTAGTTTTTAAAAAAACATGCGGTTTAGGTCATTCTGAATTTTTTTGGGAAATTCTGTGTGAAACAAACTTACAAATTGTTTGAAGGCATCATCGTGGATCACCTGTTTTTTGACATCAAGCTGGGTTTGGGGCTACATCTCGGGCGACTTATGTTCTCGCGAGACTTGCACTGGTGTGTTACGCGCGCAGTGCACGCTGGGAAGCCCTTTCTCTACGAGGCCATCTTGGTATGATCAGGAGGTGAGAGCGGCTCTGGTAGAAATTATTAACATTCAGAGTTTTAATAGTTGTATGAAAAATATAAATGCGTTGTTTTGAAAGCATATTTTAATTTATCACTTCAACCATGTTCAGGTTGGCCAGATTGGACTAATAAGAAACAATGGTGGCCGCAAAGAAAACGGTGAGTTGAGCTAAGCGCTACGCGTGCCGGAGAACTTCACGTGGAAGCTCGTCACAGGCCGCATGATAAAACTTAATAATTTATATATAATAATTGATATATAACATTATGCTTATGTAGTTCAGGCGTTATTTTCATGAAATGTTTATCTTTGTTTGGCAGCGTGAAGGGCTTGTGTGGGCTGAATGTGAGCTAGTAGAGCAGTGAAGCTGTTTGACAGTGTTGTTCAGCTTTAAAAGTAGTTGTATTTTCTTTAAATCTGCATGTTACAGATGAATTTTGTAGAATGACAAAGGCGTTCTAGTAGGTCTTTATAAAATAACGCTGATCACTGTAAATTAAAGAGACTTTAAGCATACAAACACTTACCAGATACCAAAAAAGTAATATAAATGAATAACAGTGACGCTGAGATTCAGTATTGAACTGTAGTTGACTACGAAATAGACGTGATGCGTGATATAAACAGTGTATGTTTCTGTTTACCAAGCTGGGGTTTATTGACAGATGTCAGTAGTGAGAAGAAGGGGTCAATCTTTTGACTTTACTTGACTGTTTACCAACTACACTTTTTGTTCAAGAAATTGAAATGGTGATTGTGTACATTATTGACAGGGCCTGGGATTAGGCTGGTAATAGGCTGTCATTAAGACATCAGGCTGTCAATAATAGTATACAGTGCACATGTTTGCTGTAGAAAATGTTTTATATTTAAACGGAAAATGCATTTGATGTGTAAAATGTATTTTTACTTTGAATAGTAATTTTTAGAAAGAATACTGTGATGTATGGTGATTGACCTACTTCCTTGCATTAAGATTGTGTGTTTATAATGTTGTCTTATGCCCACATATTTACAGAAAAAGTCTTTGGAGTCCATCAACTCCAGACTGCAGCTTGTAATGAAGAGCGGTAAATACGTTCTTGGATACAAACAGTCTCAGAAGATGATTCGCCAAGGCAAAGCCAAACTAGTAATCCTGGCCAACAACTGCCCTGCTCTGAGGTACACACTGCCTGCTTATTTTAAAATGGTCCTTTCAATGTATTGTCATTGTTCCAGTAGTAGAGGCCTTCAAGACAATGTAATTTTATTAGATTGAGTGTCCTGTTCACCAACTGTGTGATCTTTTTCAGGAAATCTGAGATTGAGTACTACGCCATGTTAGCCAAAACTGGAGTCCATCATTACAGTGGAAACAATATTGAGCTTGGTACAGCCTGTGGCAAATACTACAGGGTGTGCACATTGGCGATCATTGACCCTGGTATGTATTATTACATCAGTTAATTTCCAAGAGAAGAACTGTAATTTAATGTTATTGCTAATTACTGTTAGACTACAAGGTCATAAAACAGAATTTAAATGTAATGTTGAAATGTTGCTTGTAGCTTTTGTGGTCTTTGGGTTCAAGTGTAAGAACCGAACATATCTTTCAGATTGTCTGAGGGTTAGATGTTCCCGATATGTTTAGATTTACATTGTAAATAATGACTGTTTTTGTCAATAGGCGATTCTGACATCATCAGAAGCATGCCAGACCAGCAGCAGGGGGAGAAGTAGAGCCATTTCCACCAGATGTTATTACAAATAAAATTGGTTGAAACCAACATTGTGATTTTTGGTTATTTCTCTCTGTGCTTTTGTTTGGCGGTTCTTAAGTGATTAATAGATACATGAACAGACAGCACTTGTTTTTTTCCAATGATTAGATGCAGTTATGCTGCAGCTATTTATGTTTATATGTATTGAAGTATCACATTGACGTCTGGTCTGAAAATGTTTGTGCTTTCTGTGATGCTTATTTTCACATTTTTAAGCATTATTGTTTGAGTCAAAATGCACCACTAGAGGGTGTTCAGTTCCTCAGAATGTAGAGCAGAGGTTTTCAAGTGGACCATGAGGGCCAGAGTTAAAGACAATATCTGAGGCAGTCCAAGTGTAATTTGACAGGCAACTGAATTTAAACTAAGTCCCAATGAAACTTGTTTAATTTGCAGTAATGTCACTGTAATGACTATCCTCAGCTTCCTTTGATTGTGCCAAATTTGCATCAGCAATAAAATAAGAACACTATCTTTAAACTGTACAATAAGTACAGCTAAATTCAAGTATAATGATTAAAAATTCAAGAATGCAGCGTTTCTTTTTTTAATGAATTGGGTTCAGCATGTTTTGTGTATATAATGCTGCACTGAATTGATTCATTCCGAGTCCTTGAAAAGAAACATTGTGACAACTCTTGTATTCTGATCACTACCTTCTATAGCTACATTCTGAAAACAGTTTATACCACCATCATATAAGCAATTTAGAACATTAAATGTGGACATTAAAAGTAAAACAGTTTCCTAAGAATTTTCAGACAGAAATAAAAATCTGAAAGAGCTAGAGATTGGGCAGAGAAAAACATTAAATGCTCTCCTCACAGAATCATTGTCCTAGTTTCCTCAGTCACGTGTGCTCAGTTCTGAAGTCTTAATTCTAAATACCCACATAAATATAATCACTCTCAACTGAGCACGTGCAGTGAACCCTCAGAATATTAGAAACTAGGCAAACAAATAGAGCATTTACTATGAGATGTGAACAGTGTTACAAAAAGGACCTCAAGCTGTATTTCACATCACTGGACTGTGTACTAAGAATCCGAGCCATCAAAAATAGGTCAGTGAATGATGTGTACATATTGTGAATTCTTAATAACGCAAATGATTGCTTCTGACATAGCTGCACTCTGGCAGAACTGAAAATAGGTGAAACTGTCTCCTCTGATCACGCAAACCTAATGCCACACATCATTTGTAGAGTCAGTCTACTTTGATTTAGCCCAGATCTCCCTGAACCTCTCTCTGGACATTAAGCAAAAGGTCACGTCTGAGGATCAGCAGCGCATGTGCATTATAAACAGTGAATAAAGATTTGTAGCCACAATCGCATCAGGAAGGGTTCACTATAAAAATATGCGACTTATGATATTTAATAGTATTATTTTAATCACATCTTTGTTGAAATACACATAAAGAAATACACAACCATAATAAACAATTAGCAGAATATTTAGAAAAAAGACAAATCAGCGAGAATCAGGACATGTAACACAAAAACAAACAAAAGCATTCTACCTACTGACAAATATTGTTCTTGTTTTCAGTGAATTCACTTAGTGATATCTATTGAATAACTAGTAAATGTTCACCATAATAAGAAAGTATTTTAATGAAATCTACACTCTTTTTTTGCCAAAAAACCTTGCCTTGTGTTATCGATCACGATACATGGTTTTGTAGTGTTTCACTACAAACCACTTTCACAAAAAACATGAGTTATTTGAAGCTGAATTTAAGATGCTACATTGAGGATGGAAGTCTACACACAGAGCAATACAAATGAATGCTAACATATATCAACAACACTTCATTACTTCATTACTGGTTCTATTATTCCCAACTTTAGTATGACTAATAAATGCAAGTGTATATTGTCATCATTAGCTATGAATGCATATTACAAATACCCTTGCATAGCCACTGTATATAAAAATGAAAAATGTTCCCAATAACAGGAGCTACTTTAAGCTAAGAGGAGATTCTGAGGGATGGTATGTTATTTAAACCTAGCTAGATACTTGTCCAGATGCTAATCTATTGTGGGGGTCACATAATTTACTTTTCAATTGTCACAATAACCGATCAGTACACCTTTCATCACAGACAACACAAATGAATAATATTTATATGTGCAAAAACACTGCAGTCTGCAGCCATTGGTCATAACCAAGTGATGACAGAAAGGTTATCGTACTTGTCTAAACATGAGAATTAAGTCATCATAAACACATAATTCTTGTTTACATTTTTGAGCACCATCAACATTTGATTCAGAATACCCCCAAAATGCATGAAAAACAGTCAAAAGAATCATATAAATGTTTTAAAGGTATTTGATTACACATCTAAACCTGTTACTGTCACTTATTTTAGGTTTATACATCTATGCATGTAAATGTTCATACAAAGCAGTTCTATCTCATAGATTATTTGGTCTGTGAACACTACACTCTCTCAAACTCATTATTAGCAATCGATTGAAAGAGAATGTTAACCAAAGACTGATTGCATCATGTATTGGGACGTTTGTATTTGTGTATAAAAGAAGAATTGGAAGATTTTACATTGTTAGACACAGTTGTGTAGAATTGCTTAAGATTTAAGTTTTAACTCATTTAGGTATCTTCAGAACCAGAATTGTTTAGAATTTTAAGATATTTCTTTCATACAGTACAACATTTGCAAAAGATTTATGTGAAAACAGCCGCTTTCCTACATTCATAAATTTCTAGGTAATTCCCATTTTAAAAAAGTGCTCTTACGTAACTCCCATGTTTGTCATGCACACGGTGTTCGAATCTAAGGTATGTCAGTAGATAACAGCACTACTGAGAAGTTCACAGTATTAAAAAGGCCAGTGCCACAGATAATCACTGAAAGTGCAAATCAGATTGGAGCTGACACAGAGCTTTGGGTTGCCAGGACAGCTGGGTAGCCTTGCAGAGGGAAGAGCAAAGTCATACTACCACTTCCAGAGAGAATACTTACATCACACTCACAAGTAGAGGACCGGGATGGCGGATGGGCTGTTCTGTGTCAGAAATTGTTCTTTGGACGAGGTTTGGGAGGAGTGTGGGAAAAATGAGAGAGGTGCATTTTAGGCCGATTCGTACTGAGGTGGGGGGTCCTTCGGTGGGATGGCGACTGCCTCTTCATAGGGTGGAAGTAGTACCTAAAAGCAATGCAGACACATTAGCTTGATGATTAGTGATATATATGCTGTATATATACTGTATATATGTTATATACTGGCTACTATATTTTAATAAATAATACTATGTTTAAACAAATGTTATATAGAACACATCTGGTAGTATTCTGAACTGTGACATAACCTCATGTTGCATTTGTTTTCGGTAAGTAATT
>JAZGTK010014501.1:0-13698 GCA_036877625.1 Ambastaia sidthimunki
GGTTCACAATATTTTGCAAACATTACTACAAGTATACAATATAAACAATTAAATAAATAACCTAACAATAGCTTGAAAAAAATATTATTTTATTTTTATTATTATTATTATCAAAACATTATAATTTACTTTTCAATTTATTTAAGTGTATCATGTCATCAGCCATCGTGTTTTTTAAAGACTGGGTCTGGGACAGACACAGAGCAAACAGAGAGACAGAGATCAGTTAACATCTGTCCCTCAGTTACCTGCTGTGCTTTCCTCACCTGCATATGGAGATGTTTGAACTGGCAGGTGCCAACTTTACAACAGCAGGAAGCCTAATCTGTTACAAATGTGTGCGTGTTTGAATGTTCACCACACAAAACAAAACACCCTGCTTCTCAAATCACAAGACTACAGACAACATCAAACCTTTCTGAATCGATATTCGCTTATTGCTGTCTGGATTATTGTGTTAGAGTCTGTGGTACCATTAAAGGACCTTGTTCTATTATTCAACTGCTTGATTTAATAAAACATCAAGGACATCCAGGATTATTACTGAACATTATTTATTGGGACCATTTTTATAAATCACACATGTAACATATGCACATACTTACAAGACAAAAATACTTGTGTGATATACACACAAACTCAAACGTTTTGCCCATACGCTTATTTTGCAGCATATAAACAACTCTTGCGAGCATCACCTGATCACTTTTGTGGAAACTGTTCACGTACACAATTTACATGTGGCCAAACAATTTACAAAGAGGACAAAAAAAACCTTAAAGGAAACTCACATAAATCACAGATGGAACTCATTGATGTGAACAACATCTAAAAGTTCTTTTAATCAGTCCCTCAAAATGTTAGAAGAGCCTATTAGGTTCTTTTATAGAGTTCTTGAACTAAACCCATCCAGATGTGTTCAGATAAACTGCATGTCAACACCGCCGGACATCCAGCAGCTGTAGAGACGTACCAGTTTGTTTCATCCATCAATCACTATAAAGTGGTCATATAATCATTTTATTTTAAAGTAAGCTAAACTAAAATATTAGTTGTTTATGCTATTTATATAATATTGGTCTATTTTAAAAATAGACATGTGAGTTAATTATGAATTGAAATAAGTTAATTTATTGAAATACATAAAATATTTGTATGAAAAGGGCTATAAACAAATATAGTGTTAGCTTAAGAAAAAGTAAATGTGCACATATGACCATTAAGGACGTTTAAAGAAATCTGATAAAAATCACTTTATAAAGCAACGTCAAAGGAAGACACCTGCTTAGCCTTGTCCTTATAAACATGCCTAACTTTCATAAAAACTGCTAAGACTGCTAAAAAAAGGGATTTGGACAAACCATATACTGTATTTATCATCACGTTTCTCAAGTCAAAAGTCTTTGTAGCGCTATCCGTATATAAAGCTTCTGCTGTCCTTATATGGCACTGAGAATGTGACGTCATATCTCACTTCTTCTACGCTCTATGTTTTATTCGCGACAGCCGGTGTCGCCCCCTGCCTTTGCGTATGAACGTGAAAGACGTCAATTAAGATTTAGTGGCAAATTTTAAAGAATTATAAACAAGGTCTTTCTTCAAATGTGCACAACTTTGGATTAAAAGCTTCAAAAGACGTTGTTTAACGAAACCCAGGTATGATTTTAGTTTTTATTATGTTTTGACGTGTTCTGCTGATACAAATTAATATATTACTGTCGCTGGCTATTACTATTATTGCAAAACGTTCATTATTGCTGCAGCAGGTGTTAATAAGACCTGATGCATTAAAACATGATGCATGTTTATCTGATGATGAAAGCAGCCGTCATTTCTTCAAAATGTTACTCAAAACATATTTCTGTGTGTTTAACTTTATGTTTTTGTAGTTATTAGAAGTTGTCACGAGGCGTGTATCTTAGTAACCATAAGATGTTTAAGCTACACAGATGTGTTTTCTATTGCTGTGGTTATGTAACTTGGTTTCAAACTATCAACTTTATCTACTATTTATGTACTTTATCTACTTGAAATCCTCAACTGGAAGGATTGTTTTGAGATACAATTAGATTTTGCTGTAACTATTGATTAAATACAAATAAAACACAACTACAACTATATGTCACACGAAGTTGTAAGATGTTTTTTAAATGATACAGAATGTGTTGCGGTTTATTTTTTACAATATTTGTTGGCAATGGTTTTACTTTAGTCCATATTGTGTGCAACATGCCTCCACTATTTATATGTATATATGTCTATTAAGAAATATGTCTATTTAGAAATTTTCACTAGAGTAAAAAATGTGACAGCTCCAGTCTCACCTGTGCATATATGAAGTGAGTTCTGGAAAATGTCTTGTGTGAACATAATTCGTGCCAGAATCCTGATTCTTATCACCTCATTAATCTCTGAATTGAATCTCTGTGTCTCACGTGAGGATGTTCTGGCACCAGCCGGCGTATTGTGTCAGATACGCCCATATAAGCTTCTTCTGAGCAGGTGAACGGCAGTGTTTGTGGCAGACGGCCATCCTGGTTCTGCCATTCTCATGTGAGTTCATTGGGTTTATTAAGTGCACGGGGCCAAAATGATGGTCATAGGAGACGTGTGGAGCTCTGATAACACAAACCTGGCCAACCTCCCCCACTGCTAATGTCACATCCCTGGCCAGACCCCCAGTGAGGGCTTAGTGCCTGTGTGTGTGTGAGTGTGTGAGAGCGGTCAGATGTATGTAACTGGAGCGCTCCATCAATGCAGGGGGAGCCCACAGCGCTTCTGTGTCTACCTCTTCTGGGGTCAGAGGGGAAATGGAGCAGCTTATACAGCTGCCAGTTCCAAGTACAGACAGGAGAGAGACTTAATGACTGAGTTTGCTAGTAAGATGTTTTTTGTGGGATTGTGTTTACTGGTACATCTTTGTGAGGAACAGTGTGACCAGTTAGACCATTGGAGTGAGGACAAAGAAAGTAAAGTGAGGACATTTTGGCTGGTCGTTACTTTCTGAGACCCCTTTAAAGGGCAGTTTGAGGGTTAAGACTTTAAGAAGTTTTAGGTAAGGGTTTGGCAGTTAGTTGGACGTGTGTGTGTGTGTGTGTAGGGACTTCTCATGGAGGGCTTAACTCTGGACTGTGGTTTGAGGGACTAATGTGCTGCACACACAGATCTTTGCTTGCAGTTGTCTTCTTCCTGTCATCACCGGGGCCGGGTTGCTGCTGGCCTGCATTTTTTCAAAGTCAGACCTTTCCTCGAGCTGGCTGGCGAGCCGGGAGGTTGAGTACTTTGGGGGTCGCTGCGCGCCCAGCGCTGGGCTGTACCGCTACTGGGTTTGAAGGTGCTGTGTGGCTGAGGAATGCAGAGCTGGGCGTGCGGTTTGAGGGGCCTCTGAAAGGGAGAAGGATTTTTGAGGCGGCAGAATTGACCTTTGGACAGTTAAGTCAGGAAGTTATGACTCAATTTTCACGAAGCAACTGTGGTGGAGAGGCCCGTGAGCTGGAAAGAGGAACCAGGGAACAAAGAAAAGTCAGAAGTAGAGAGAAACATGTACATGCCAAGATATAGAGAACCATGAGAGAGAGAGATAGACAGAGTTTGGGAGCTGTAAAGAACATTAAGAAAAATAATATTATATTGCAAGGAAATAATATTCTTTTCATTGTTTATATCGTATTGGTATTAACCCAGAAATTTTTACGTTGTAAGAATGTTTCTATTAAATATCAGAAACATTAAAAATGTTATTTTGAAAGTTGTAGAAATGTTCAAAGCATCCAGTTTTTTGACTGTTTTTTAACATTATTGCTTGGTTTTAAGGACATTCGTCAAACATTTTCAAAATTCTTTAATGACTTTAAAATGTTCTGCTAACAGTGTAAGAATAATATATGATATATAAGGTTCAAAAGGTTCTACTAATGATGCTGCAGGAATGTTTTTTGATAACTTAGAGAACATTAGCCAACATTTTGAGAATGTTCCCTGTTAGCTGGGTAGCACTTCGCACTGGTAATAATATTTTTTTTTATTGTCCTTTATATCACATTGGTAACAGTGCCAAAATATGTGGTCACACTTTGCATTTTGCAATACATTTGTCTCTTTGCTTTTCCATTCAGAAGATGCTTATTGGTAAGAAAGACCCACAATCAGACCGAACATGTTGTTTAGCGTAGCCGCAGCGCTGTTTAACGGACTTCCCCCTTCAAACTCTATTCTATAAATGAAAAAGGCACCAACAAACAAATCCGTAATCTTCAGGATGTACCCCTTGAGCCCATAATGGTGGAAAGAGTCCTGAGCTCCAAAGAAAAGGAAAAGTGTGTGTGTGGGGAGACTTCAGACTCTTTGTTTTCAAAGCTCTGTCTCAACCGTTCCCATCCGTTCACTCTTCCTCTGACACATATTGACTCGCGTGCATTCAGACACGCACACATCTGAAGTCTCGGCCGTATACGCTTCTCGTGCACGTATACAATCAGGTGAACTCGGTTGTCCCGAAGTGACTCCATACGTGGCCCTTCTGCTGAGCGTTAAAGCTGCAATCCGTAACATTTATCTCTCTACTGCCATCTCTGGTTGAAACATAAAACTGCAGGTTACTCTGAAATTTTCTTTTTATGTTGAAGTCAAATGAAGCCAAACTGACATTTCTTGATTAATTGGACCCAACAGCTCAAAATCATTATTGTAAACTTGTAAAGTGAAGATATTGTGTTAAACACTGTTCTGCTAGGTACCTGCTCAGAAACTGATTGGATGATTTTTGTTCATTTTTAGAAGAAGTTATGGCTAACTTTTTAGCAGTTTAGTAATAGCACTGCCGTGCTTAAACCTCACTGTAGCGCTTCATTTTAGTTTGATTCCTGGTTTATTTTGGTGAGTTGTTCCCAAATTTTGGAGTGCATGTGCCAGTTTTCAGTTAAAAGGCGTGTCCTCACATTCCCTCTGCGGTGGTGTCCAAACACAGTTCGCAGGCTCCAGGCTGCAGCCGGCTGTAGGCCGTGCAGCAGTTTAGGGTGTGTGGACACAGTGAGCCCCTTTGTGCGCCCTGCGATTTTTACACCAAATGAATCACCTGCTTTGATTTGCTGCAGTGGCTTATTATGACATCAAAGAACACGATTAATAAAAGATGCTCAGACCATCATCAGAGAGGCCGCAGAAATGCGATTGGTCAACAGAGTGGTCTGTGTCTGTCATCACCGGTTCTCACAGGATGTTCACGGTTTGAAAGCCCCACCGTTACTCTCAGTGGATGAGAGAGTGACTAAACAACCGATAAAAGGCTCCAGACATGTAAACGTTTTTGATCTTAAGAGGTTTTACTAGAGGGGATCTAAAACAGTTTTGTTTGGGGATTTGTAATGTTGGTTTACATCAGAATTTGGGGGCTTGATGAGTAAGGGTACAAAGGATGTGATTTAAAGGAACAGTTCGCCCAAAATGGTGAATTCATTCCAAACCTGTATGACTTTTTTCTTCTGTGGAACACAGAAGAAGATATTTTGAGAAATGTCTTTGTGGTTTTGTGTCCGTACAATGGAAGTCAAATTGCCCTTGTTGTTTGTTTACAAACAAACTTAAAAATATCTTCTTTTGTGTTCCTCAGACGCAGGAAAGTCATTCAGGTTTGGAATGACATGAAGGTGAATAAATGATGGAATTTTTATTTGTGGCTGAACTGTACCTTTAATTTAAATGCATTTTTTTTGTTCTTATAGCATCACTTTAGTGTAAGTCAAGGACAAACTTTTACACTAAACAAATGCTGTTTAACTAGGTAAAACACATGGTCAGTTTTCTGGCATTAAGGTTTAATTTCATCAGCAGCTGCATTTAAAAACATGCTGATTTAGGCTGGACTAAACGGAGAGAGCGTCTTTATGTTACGACCGCTGGAATGTCTCAGATCACGGCCTGCGGTTTGTGTGCGTGTTTGGACCGCCGTTGATCTGATGTGGTCGAGGAGAGAGAGAGCAAACTGGCCTCCAAAAGCCCCCAGTCTCTGCCACAGCTGAAACCTTTAAGCTAGTTGACCACCCATATGCAACATTCCCGCACTTGGAGGCCTGTTTCAGAGAAGTTTGGGGGGAGTTAAAGCCCAGCCTGGCTCTCTGGTTCTGTGGAGCTCTGGTGTGATTAATCACACATTCATTCAGGCATATTTCTCCCCCCCGCCTGCTTGTTTACATGGTTCAGCCCAGTTCACCTTTGTGTTAAGCGGCTTGGTAATGTCAGAGCTCACAAGACCCGAATCTCCACGTCTTTTTATTTGTCATCGTTTTCCATCCATCTCCGCTCTCAGTGCAATAATACACGAAAAGCCTGGAGTTTCTCTTTCCCAGTTTATTGTGAAATCCTTTTAAACCCTGATAGCATTCTTACATAGCTGAGTGGTGTGCTGAAAGATTTCTGAAGATTTTAGTTCTGTTTATTCTTTTTTACTTTGTCAGACGAGGAAAGGATGCATTAAAGAGCTATTAAACACGGTTCTGCTCCAGGAAAGAGTTAGAGAGCTCAGGAAATATGTCAAATGGCAGTTAAAGGTCAGTTGTCTTTGCTTTGTAGGGTTTTATTAGAGGAAAATAATGAATGTGGTATGCTGTTATTTTTTTTTGGAACATAAAAACAACATTTTTGATAATCTTAAGTGGCTCTTTTTTCATACAACAACAGTTCACAGTGACTTGTAATGTTCAAGACATTGTTTTAACGTTATTGCATAGTTAAACGAATGTTCAGAAAATGTTTTTTAAACTTTTTAAAACAAGAATAATGTTTTTCAAAAATGTTATATATAATATTAAAAAAGTCCCACTAAGGCTATTGCAAGAAATATTTTTGATAACATTGAGGGAACTTGAGGTTGTTAGACAACGTTCTAAAAATGTTTTCTGTTAGCTGGGTACTTGTTGCAGGTTTCTTCTGACAATAATGGATTCTGAAGAGAAGATTATTCTCTTATTGTTTCATAAGAAATGAAATATTGTATTTCCATACATACCTCATACGGTAACCATCACTTTCTCTCTCTGTCTCTCTCTTTCTTTCTCTGTCTCTCTCTCTGTCTCTCTCTCTCTCTCTCTCTGTCATTTATTACTTCTCATTGGTTCATGACCTCCTTCCTGAAGCAGTAATTCCCCAAACACACATACACACTCAGACTGGACAAAAACATATTATTTCTCACTTTAGCAGGGTTTTTAGTTTTTCTTTAGTTTTTTTTAAGTGGATTGTGGTTCTGATTATGATGATGAAAGCTTCAAATGTACGACTCATTATAGCTGTTAGGACTAGAGGGACAGATATAACAGAGAACAGTAAAGTGTGAATTCCACAGTGCAGATTGTTTCGTGAAAGACATGATGTAGTTGAAGAACTATTAAAAGTGAATTAATGTGCATATATGTATATAAAACGTTTTTGATAACTTTAAGAGAACTTTTAGAAAACATAAGCCAATGTTCGGAGTACTTTTCATGTTAGCTGGGATGTAACTTGTGTTGTTGTATCTTCAGTTGTAGCTGTGTGTGAGTAAGGGTGATAGTTTGCGTTAGCTTGAGGTGGAATGTGTGAACATAGTGACAAAACCATTCGTGCACAAACACTTCCACGTTGAGGTCTAGCACCTGCGGCCCAAGTGCAACCCCCACGGTCGCGCAGTTACATGCGAGCGCTGAAAACGGGGCACTGCTCGCTTTGATCGACACGTCGCAGGCGGATCTGAGCTGCGGAACCACCACACAACATGTCTGATATTCCGTGTGTGCAAACTGTGAAATTCCAGCCATGCGAAATTCAGCCGTGACAAATGATCAGTCAGGAGAATTCCACCGGGTCCACCGCCTTTACAGCAGGGTGGGTCCATTTGGGTTCCGGGTGGCTTTCTGATCCAGATGAGAACTGTGTTTGGAATTCTTAGGAATCCAGTCTGGATCATTCCATTATCATTAATCTTCAATGGATTGGAGTGTTGAGTTAATACTGACCTTTAGCAAGCCCAGGAGAGAAATATGTCTGTACCTCTTTCTCTTTTTTCCACATACTCACTTACAGACCACAGTTAAAGCTTTAAAACCGTTTGCCAAATCACCATCTGTATGGTAGCGTAAGCCATGTTAACACCAAAACAAGCTGAGCTACAACTTTCAGTCCTGACTGATATAAGACAACAGATTTTTATAAATGACACATGATTACTTTATATTGTTATGTGCTAATGAATTCTGATTCTCTCCAGTCTGTCGTCACTATTGTAATGCTTACATTTACAAACCTAAGTACCATGCTGTAAAAATTATGCATGGAATGCGATAATGTCAACATATGCCATGTGTAATATAACGCATTTAACACAGAGAGCAGTGTAATCATGCGCTTCATGGTGTGAAACCTGCAACATATCCATTTCGAAAGTCAATTAAATAAACTCAGCACCGCACAACTCAAAAGCTGATGTCATTTCCTGCCATTTCTCTGCCTGGGCTCTGTGCCACCGAATACCACTTTCCTAAAGCGTGTTGAAGTCAAACGAGATCTCCAAATGATTGAGTCTTTTACAGCTCATTTCCAAACTCTCATTCACTCATGACATTTGCGCCAGCTTTGACCACAATCGTTTTCTGGCCCCTAACGCACCACCTCCCCGGCCCTTGTGTGACTTTGATTTTTCAAATTGAGCGATTTAATATTAAAATATGGAAAAGAAATTAGGTTCGTATGCTTGGCAGAGGCAGCGTATTGGATATGTGGTCATCCCAAAACCAATTGTTGCCTCTTTACAGTGAGCGTGGAGGTATTTCTGCAGTCGTGGGTTTTACTCTGTCGCTTTTCATTTAACTCAAACAAAACTGGACGTGATTAAGAAAATGTTTTGAGGGTATCGTCCCCATCAAGATGTTTTCATGTTGAAGTTACAAGGGTGGTTCTGTGAGTTCCTTCTTCTTCTATACTCTTTATTTTTTTGTTTTGTTCTTTAAGATCTCTGGCATAATCTGTGATCTGTGCCAGAAACAGACGGCTGCAGATTTCACAAGAATGCTTTTAAGATCTTAACAATTCTGGTGTATGTGTGTTCGACAAGGTGTTATCATACCCATCTGAATCGCTCAAGTCATGGAGTGTGACTTCACGTTCTGGCCTGTCTGCAGGCACGCAAACTTCTGGCAAAAAAACCTTGTCGCATGAAACGGCGCAGAGCGTGTGAAGCAGAAAATGGTCAAGAACATTTTTCTGCTGTGACATAGTTGTTTTATGGTCTCAGACTGTCTTTTGTCCCTCCCTCAGCATTGCGAATGTCATTTTCTCATTTGACATGCTTTTCTTTGCAGAAAGGATGAAGATCAACATCTAAGAGGCTCAGCATGTTAAACTCAGGAGGCATCTCATGAACGTCGCAGCTAAGGGGCATCTGCAATCTTCTTATAGAGAATAATACATATAATTAAAGCTGCAAATAGTAACTGACGTCTCTCTACCGCCATCTCTGTTTGACCCATAAAATTGCAGGTTACTTTACATACTTCTTATTACATATTGAAGTCAAACTGGCATTTCCTGGACAGACCCAACGCCTCAAATTATAAATCATTATTATAAACTTCTCGTTGTGAATCATGTTGAACGCTGATCTGACGTGATCTTGCACAATAACTGATTTGTTGTTTATTTTTAACCCAAAAACTTTTTTTATACTATTGCAGCTTTAATAAAGAGACGAACAGAAAGCTTACGCTACAATTGTTCGATTCTAGGCCTGCAAAACGTCGCGGACTGTTGCGGAGGGGCCGCGGGTTTGTTGCTAGGCAACGTGGGGCGCACAGGTTCGAGGTAATGAGCAAGGATTGAGGGAGAGCTGTCTGCTCAGTGTTGCGGGTCTTGACGAGAACGGACATGCTGGCCCGGGGCTGCCTGTGTGGAGCTGCCATCGTGGCCACCTGCTCACGGCAATCATCACCAGTGTTCAGGCCAGCCACCGATACAGCATACAGACCCAATTAAAAACCCTTCCATATCCCCCTTCCAGCCAGCCATCACTAACACTCTTGCCAGGCTGACAGGCCGGCCTCTTTCCCCTTGAGCACAGCCCTAATTAACAGCAGTGCTTGTAGAAAGGCCGGGCGGCAAAGAGCTTCTAAGAGGGCCCGGGGCCCCGGGCGGGTAATCAGCTTAAATACAGGTTTATTTCCTGCCCTCTACACCCTACTGCGTCCAGCAGAGATTCCATTCTTTTATCTGTTTATCCATCGTGTCTTTCAGACACACTGTCACCTTGGCTTAAGTGTCAGGTCTTGGGTTGCTATCTCCTCCAATCAGATGCTTTCGTAAGACGGGTTTGTGTTTAAATTTGGCAGGCTTTGTTTTTTCAGACAGTGTCTGGACTACCGTTTTGTTTTCTTTATCTTACTTTCAGGTTAAGTCTGTGTATCGCATGCGAATGTACACGCAAATTGCATGTACACAAACTTTTAGAAATGTCCAAGTTTGTTCTGTGCCGCCATCCCAATTTTTAAAAAACAATCTTTGTATTTTAAGAGTTCTGGCTGCTCTGAAAAATGCTAAAAAATACTCTAACCAGTAAGTGGTTATCTGCTGTAACTAGCACACGGTTTCGCAGAATTCCTTACTGAAGGCCAGGTACCGTTAGCATTACATCAGCTAATTAATATTCATGATCAAGCTAATAAGGTGCGTTACAGCGTGTTTTCCCACATTTCTCACATTTGTTCCTACACTCCTCTAACAAAAACTCAGGAAAATAGGATTTATTTGATTGTTTTCCTTGCTGTAACCCTGGAGATAAATGAGTTTGGTTTGACTGTAATGGGAGAGAGAGGCTGTAAATGACATTGTGCAGTGAGCTCATTATGGAGCGGGATTAAGCATTCAGTGTGTTCCAGCAGTACGCTCCGGACTGGGAGAATTTCCTCTGTGTGCCGGGTTGTTGTTGTTGGAGGCCGTGGATGGCTGTCGCATGAAATATCCTTTTACCTCTTGCAGATTTGACTCCTGCACCAGGGCCGTGACTTGTATTATGGTTTGGACCGGGTGGTTTTTGGAGCTCAAGTTCAGGTCCATAGGCAGTTTTTGGGACACTGGGGTAATATAGGATACTCTGTATTCACAAATTGGGAATTTGTTTTCGGAATAAGTCTTTTGTTACAATTCAACAGGAATTCAGAGAGTTTCTCAAATATGTAGACCAACATTAATGTCAGACCCAGCTGCTTTTAGAGAGAAAGTGCCACTGTGTTTTTCTGATGTGGTGTAGTAAAATGCTAACAAAAATATGGGCTGATATGCAAAGCTGAAGGTTTAAACCCCAAGAATTAGTGAACTATCATTATTGTACTATTGTATCAGACACATAAACCCAGTTTGCTTTAGGCTGTCTGTGTAAATTGCTTTAAATAATAATGATTATTTTGTCATCTGCCTCAGTTACTGACCATTACAGTATTAACCTTTAAAACTGATAAAATTAAAACAGCAAAGTTAATTTTTAAACAATATGACCCAGCATTCAGATTTAGTCCAAGCTTGTTAGGAATCACTTTTTAGAGACTTATTATATCTTGCATTTATCAGTGTAACTGCGTGCAGATGTTGCACATTACGTTTAAAAGGTTATTATAACTTTCAGAAAACTAAATGGCTTTAAGGATGAAAGGTTGAGTTGTAGTCAAAAGAAACGTTTAATTTGATTGCTGTCGGCAGATGGCGCTGTTCGTCAAATGAGACTCACTGTACTCGCATGAAGTGTGTTATGTGTGTAAAAGAGGACAATAATTTACACAAAGATAATCATATTAACTGAACTAAGAGCTAAGCATCACTGGTTTCACTTTTTGATACAAGATGTTAGACTAAGTGTTTTCATTTTTGAAAATTTAGCCAAGCAAAATATGTTGATGCACGTTTATGCATTTAAATAAGTTTTCAGTTCAAAAGAGCTGCGACGGTCAAAATAAAGACACCACAGACTCATAGTTTTTACCATTTCCATGAGTACTTTTGCTTCTTTCCTCTAGTGTGGAGCTGTTTTTAACTCTTTCCTGTAGGACTGTGGCTGGATGCTGAAAGTACCTGCTTTGTGAAGCTCAATGTCTCTCCCTAGTCGTCTGGCAAACATTCAGGGAAGTTTTATTGACAGTCTTGTAAAGCCAACCTTTGTTAGTCCGGTCTACTGTAGCTTATACTAACAGGCAATGTTCTCAGAACGTTGGCTAAGTTCTGTCAATGAGCATGAAGAGGATAAAAGCTGAGGTTGGCTGAAGTCTACATTAAGAGGCTAGGTCTCTGGGGTCTCACATTTACTCAGTTTCTCCCCTGCGCAGACCCTCTGTGTCTCGCTCCGTGGGGCCGCACTTGCTCTGGATGAAATTTCAGCAGGGTATGAGGGAATGGTTCACAGAGTTTAGCACCTTTTTTAACATAAGCAAAATAAATGACTTCTACTAATGCTCTAATTGGTGGTCTGATGATCAGGTGTCGTGGCCTTCAGGCTTAAAGAACCTCGTTGTTTTTCTCTGGACTGAAAAAGCCCGTCTGTATTCTCTCAACATCCTGACTTTTGCATTTTAGCCCATTTTGTACTTTGAGTTACTTTAGCTTGAAGAAAAAAGACGAGGGTTTTGAAAGTTCCTGACATGCAAAGATCTGGATAGAGGAATATACGCAGTGAGTGAGGAGTCAGAAAGATGTTTCTCTGTGGGTTGTTTTGTGGTGTGTATGTTTTACCCGGTCACAGAAACTGTATATTTCCCAGCCTGTGTTTTTGTACCTGCTGTCTGTGTTGTGTGCATTTCTTACCTTTAAGTCCACCAGTGTTAATCTACTTTACTGCATGGTTTGTTTGTCGGATATAATCGGTGTTATGATTGGTCGGATCGCCTGTCAATCACACTCCTGCCCAAAGATCAGTTGCTTATTAAAATGTTAAATACATCTGCAGCCTTTTACACAAACTGTATTGCACCCACTTTTTAAAGCTTAATCAACATGTTTTTTAGAACACATTGTTTTAATAACCTTTAATAATTAAAGATGAATACTAATAGTTGCACTAATAATAAATGGATGTTGATAAATCTTAATTATTAACACTAATGTAACAGTATACCAGAGGAACACCAGTCAGACTATATACACAGTCTATTTTTATTTCATAAGCTTACAAATCCAATGTGGTTGCTTGGCAACAACTTTGGCCTGTAGGTCTGCTACTTTCCATGAATGCAGAGCTGATGACTTTAAAATGTTAATGCTTATCTCTGCTGTAAGATTAAGACTCTCTGATTTACTGTTATATTGATAAATTCATATATTTCTTTCGCAAGTACTTGAATTTCAAGATGTTTAATGCGTGTGGAATTTGTGAAGAGCTTCACTACTGTAAATCTCCAGAACAATTTGTCTGTAATAAGGAAGGGAGGTGGAATGTCAGAGAAATTTATATGGTCGGATTAGTTCCTTGTATCTGTTTGGATGTTTTGTTTACCGTCGTCCTCTGGCGCAGGTTTGAGGCTTTTAATCTCTGCCAGATAGAGTCCATGATGTCTTTTGCTTGTAAATCAGTGTTAGTAAACTGAATGGGTGATCAATGAATCAAGCCTGTTTATGCCTCACTGACAGTTTGGGTTTCTGCCCGACACCAGACATGATCTACAGCACAGCCATTGTTTGCATCCAACTACAAAT
>JAZGTK010014502.1:0-13696 GCA_036877625.1 Ambastaia sidthimunki
TATTAGCTAGGTCCACTGGCCTGCTTAATACTCCTCAGCCTCCCAACGGGAAACTTCAAACCACAGGAAACCACAGAGCTCTTCAGACTAATAAATGATTTATTAATATCTGTCTGTACCTCTAAATAGTCAAGAGGCAGAAAGGTCTCCGGTTCTCCTCTTTGCTCTTTGATGTACTGGATGCAATCTCTTCCTGTCTTCTCCGAGTCCACAATGATGGCGTCCATGTTTTTTCCCAGGACTTTGGTTACAGCAATCTGGTATTTCTTCTGGGTGGGCTGGCATAAGTCGATCAGTCTGCCATACTGATTGAACAAAGATTTTAATACGGATTTTAAGAAAAATTTAAATGCAAACAGAGAAAAAAACTGGACAAAGATTTTTGTGGGCATCTTCCAAGCTTCTGCTCCAAGCTTAAAACAGATCTGTGTACACAGACAGTGACTCACCACTGATCCAGGGTAAAGCCGTTTAATGCTCTCCATTATTTCAGCCTTGCGCTGTTGACGGCTGTTTTCCTGCCTGTCAATTCGAGCATCTCCAAGTTGCTCCATCACCTGTGACCAGTATCATCGATACAATGAAAACACACTATTGGTAACTTAACTTACTAAGCTGGTATGTATGAATGTGTGTGTCATTATGAAAGTGAGTTATCACCTGGTTTAGCTCCATGTTTATCTCATCAATCCTCCTTTTGGCGAGCTCCACTTCCTCAGTTAACTCCTCTTCCATACGCTTCTGTTCATCCAGAGACTGCCTGATAAAATAGAGAAATAAAGAGATACAAATCCAACCTCTTCTTACCAGGAAATATAAGGATGAACCACATATACAATATATAAACATGCATAAAGCCATAGGCTAAAATAGGCTGTGGTTTACTGTGATTTTATCATGGTTAAAGGTACACAGCAAAAGGCAATATGAAAACCATTTATTCTTAATAACAATCATAATAAACGATTCAACCAGAATGTAATATAGGTAAGTAGCCATGACTGCTTATGGTTGCCAAGCAACATATTAGAACATTAATATGCAGAACTATCATTTTTATAATGATATTTAAAGCACCTGCTGGTTGCAATATAATCCTCCAGTTTTTCAATGCGCTTCTGGTTTTCCTCTATCTCTCGAATCTTCTGCTTGATTTTGGCCTGCAATGCAAAAAGTGATAAGAAAGCTTAAATCTTTCCACAACACATAACAACTAACTACCAGTCAGCATATAGCTCATAGTTTGTATTCATTCCATGTAGTACCTCTGTCTCAACCTTCTTCCTCTCCTCCAGATCCAATCTGTCCTGGTCGGCCTTTTGGTCCCTGTTGAACTTCTCCAGCTCCTGTGCCAAGGTAGCTGCCCGCTTACTGGCCTCCTCTTTAAGCCTGTGATATTGTTTCACCTGCAGGAACAGTACAAGTGTAAAATGACACTGAAATTCAAAAACATGCTTTCATTCTTCATATAGCCAGATCAGATAAGCTCAGGCTCAAGTTAACCTGGTTCTCCTCCAGTGTCAGATCCTGGCCTTGACTCTGAGCCTCTTCTTCCATCCGCTCCTCAAACTCCTGTCTTGCCATCTCCACAGCACCCTGCTCGTGGTCCAGTTCCTCTATGTCTGCTTTACGTTTCTTGTACATCTTCTGAGCGTTCTGCAAGGATTTCCGAGCAACCTCTAGTTTCTTGATCTTATGGGCTGTGTTCTCCTTGGCTTTGATGTACTGTGGCCGTTTCTGGTTGAGCTCAGCATCTTTTTCTCTGGGGTGGTAAAACAAGTACTTGTTTGGTAAACCCTCCTTAGTGTATCTTAGTTATTTTAAGGTTAGTTTATTATAGCTAATTATAATACTTGTGGTCTAAGACCACATTGAAGAACACATTGAAAGATCTATATTTCTATGTGAACTTGGAAATAAACAGAAAGTTTTAGGATTTAGGATCTAATTAATGAAATAGGCACTTACATCAAAATAAAACAGACACATCTTCATGTTTACAATGAAACACACAGAGAAAAACTATTACTCACTTAATCTCCTTCTCCACGTTCTGCTGGTCCCTCATCATTCTTCCCAACTCCTTCTTCTTTTCCTTGAGTTCTTCCTCCACGTGATCCATCTTCTTCCTGTCCTTCTCGATTTCACGGTTGCGCTGGGACAGCTCTCTGTTCAGTTTCTCGATCTCTGCTTCATTATGGTAGAGTTTGAAGAGCTGCAACTGAACATGAGCCCTGACGACCTCGTCCTTTAATCTTTGGTACCTCTCAGCCTGAACAGAGAGCAAAAGTCTAGTTTCAACCACTGAGTAACTCTCATCTTTTCCAATTCTGCATGAATATTGAGATCATCTTACCTCCTCTTTTTCTTGTTTGGCCTCTTTGCGCTCTGCTGCGATGTTTTTCTTGCGATGATAATTGAACTGCGTGTCCTCCTCGGCTTTGATCATCTCTTTCTTTCTGCGGTCATATTCCTGGGCCAGCTCACCAGAGCGAGAGATCTCCTCAAACAGGGCAGTTCTCTCCTTAGGGTTCTTCATAGCTATGGACTCCACTGCACCCTACATGAATGAAACCATGTAGGTCCTTTAGAAAGATCTAACTACATCCCAACAGGTCTCGTCTGTGTTGATTTTTTTCCTATTAAAGTAAAATTTAATCTGTTTATACCTGGAACACAAGAAAATTTCTGGCTTTAATAAGGATCCCCAGTTTCTCCAGTTCTTCACTGTAGTCGGACAGTCCGACCACCTTACTGTTGATTCGGTACTCTGAAGAGGAACCTGACAAAACAAAAATACTGACTTATATGCTGCACCTATATACAAAACAGATACAATTCTTTATCATGTGAATGAAAACAGCATTTTAAGGTTTACCAATGATGACCCGGGTGAAGGTGCATTCATCTCCGTTGTCCTCGCAGTACACCATGCTTACAAAAGCTCGGTTCGCTGCTGGTTTCCCCACCGGCGCTCCATGAATGAGATCTTTCAGTGTTTTAACACGCAGGTTACTGGTCTTCTCCGCCAATACAAAACTGATGGCGTCCATCAGGTTTGATTTCCCTGTATATTCGTGAACATGGAACAGACATGGTGCCGTATTGTTTCTAAAGGCTCAAAACTGTTGTTTTGCTAAATTATATAAATGCATAAACATGCAGAAGTCGATATTTAGCCATAGCGAGGCATCAATGCGACGTGCAGTCTACAAACCATTGAATCGGTACCATTGAAATGGAAATCACACTTACCAGATCCATTTGGACCAATTATTGCTGTAAATTTGTGAAAGGGGCCGATTATTTGGCGGCCCTTGTAGGATTTGAAATTTTCGATCTCGATCAGTTTTAAATACCCCATGATATTGGTAATGCTTTATTTTAGAAGAAACGTGACAGATCGACGCTTTATACGGTTTCTACAAGAGCCAAAAAGATGTAAAACAAACTAAGAAACATCTAAACCGCTGCTCACAACAATAATAAATTATAATCCCAATATCCAGTACAAATGAAGGTCCAGACACGCCCCCCATTCTACAGCAGAATGCATCCATAATAAAAGTCCTAAAGCAAAAGAAATTATTTTATATGAAATGTATGATATATTTATGAGATTTTATTTAATGATTCATCATACGCTGAAATGAAAGCAATATAATGGCAGTATAATATGACAGTCACCTCATATATTCTTAGGGAGCTGTTCGTAGTACTGAAATCTGTTATGCAGCTTCAAATGTTTGCCTAAATTAAACCTTTGGTTGGACTAAATCATTTTAAAATAATGTTTATTGGCCTATATTAATATTAATAATATATGCACGTTAAACCATGTGCTCGTCAACAGTTACCATGGTAACGCCAAGCGGCGCTTTAAATAAGGAGTAAACCGGACACAATGCAATTCGTGTAAATTCAATATCCAGTAAGATTTTTAATTTTATTATTAATTTTAATTAATTTACAAAACCAGGGCAATATATCAACGTTCAACGGACAGTCTGCAGATATCAATTGTGACCGACAGGGGACGCCAGATATTAGTATTTCTGCATTGGGACCTGCCAGTATGCAAAGATCCTAATGACACGAACAAATTGATGATTAGAGGCTACACAGCATCAGCAATGTTTCCAATATTTCAGAAGATTGATGGTTTACAAAAAGGAGGCAGTTCATCTAAAAAGTCTGTCTTAATATTATATGTGTAATGTATGGGAAGGTAATGGGTTGCTGAGAGGCAGTTGCTGAGAGGCAGACCATATGTGTGTGTGTCAGCAGTGACCTGGTGGAAAATGTCCTTAAGGCACAATAAATGGATGCCATACAGGAAGAGTAAAAGAGTTTCACACGTTGCTCTCATGTGCTACAACTAAACTCAGGTAGATGCAGAGAGAGGATGCAAACTAGCCCTGCATAATTAATGAAGGCAGTCCTTTGTGTGTTTTATTTTTAGTTGGTCATTTAAACATTAAAGCAATTGTTCACTCCAAATTGAACATTCTGTTTTCATTTACCCACCCTCATGTCGTTTCAAACATGTTTGACTTTTTATTTAATCGTGGAACACAGACAATAGACCTATCAAAAGGAGAAATATGTAATCTAAGGCATTATAATAGTTTTGAGAGGAAAAAATTATAAATTGAATTATTTTCTATTAAAATCTCATTTACAATTCCACACATTTAAACTGTCACAGTGGGTTAGAAGAACCGATGGCTGTTAACACGTTAAACCAGCTGACATTAAACCAACAAGTCTTTACATGGTTAAATATGTGCATGCACAGGTTTGGAAAGACAAAATTTTTCATTTTTAGCTTAACTGTTGCTTTAACATTCACAGAAGCACCAAAGATTTAGCATTTAGAGACCAAAAGGTCAAGGTGACCTCTGACCTCCGCATGCAGGCAGAGCAAAGAAAGGAGAGGGAGCGACAAGAGAAGCTGAGGAGAGAAGGAGAGGTGCAGTACATGGTGACCTCTGACCCCCTGACCGGGCGACCAGACGCTGCAAAGAGAATGACAGAATTCCCAGAGGGTTCGAGAATCCTGCCCGGCCGTGACCTCCGACAGCTCAGTAACATCCACAGACAAAGAGAGACAATGCTGTGAGAAAGAGGTTGAGATCTTACACTCACATCTAACTCACAGCTGCCCTTTGGACATGCAGTTATTACATGTTTTTATGATCATTGTAAATGTAATATTCTTCCTTAGCACTTCAAATTCACCAGAGACGGAGGGAGATGGCGAGACAGAGAGAGCTGGCCTGGAATTACCATCTGATGGTGGAGTCCACACAGCAGGGGTGAGAGAAAAAGAGAGTCAGAGAACTGGAGAGAGAGAGAGAGAGAGAGAGAGAGAGAGAGAGGAGAACTCAGCTTGAAAAATACAATCAACAGCTGGCTAGAGAACAACAAGCACAGTAGGTCATTTCCCAGCTAAAATGGAACGTTTTCAGAATGTTGGCTAACATTCTCATACAATGATAATACAGTCTAAAAACTGGATGTTTTGAATATTCCTAGAATTTTTGAAATAACAATTTAAACAACATTCTGGATCTAAAACAACTGTGCAGGTTATGTCAGAAATGATAGGATACTGCAGTTCTGTTACTATGAATTGGGAAAACTGCAAGACTCAGAGAAGGAGTTTGCGCATACGCAGTACCTAAAGCAATCTGGAAAACTTTTTTTATAGCACAGTTTGAGCTTAGAAAGAAGAATTTATGATACAGCTCATGTCAGGTTTAATAGTTGGTCTGAAATATAATGTTTTTTTGTGACCTTAGTCAGCGATTTTTGAGATATCTGTCTTCCTTCATTGCTGCCCGGAAGCGTTGCAAAAATGGCTGCCGAGTGCAAGACTTGTTTAAAAGGATTTTGGTTATGTTCACAAATTGGACTTTAAAGCTATAAAGAGTTGCTTCTAGAATGTGTAGATTTCTTCAGCACCTTCATTTAATGTCACACAATGCTGGAATTTGACACAAACTGACAACTGTTTGTTGCAGATGAAGATGATTCCATTGATTTTATTCAGGAAGTATTTACTTACACTGGCTGATTGCAGATACAATAGCATAATTCGATTCATATATTCAGTTAATGCAGCCCACCATCACAGACCCCTTCAGTCCATTTCACTGCTGTAGTACAGACCCAACAGGACAGTCTTACAGTCCCTCTCAATCTGAAACATCCGTTCCTTCATTTATTTTCACATCAGATGCAATAACAAACAGAACACACAGGAGTATAAGAGACTATTAGGTCAAGCTTATTTATGAGTCACGCCTACAGTAATGACATCAGTTTAAGATGCGGTTTGATGGATTATGAGCTTGAATGGGTAACATCTGATGGGTGACAACAAAAATTATAATGTTTACTCACTCATCAAGCCTTAAACCAAACCGTGCCCCTATTTCTCTTGCAGGGTGAGGGCAGTACAGTGAATATCTGAGAATTAAATCATCTCCAATCTCAATACACAGTCAAGACACCGACAACATACACAAGTTTAGCAGCAGTTTAAGTGAATATTGAGTTGAATATATTTTGCATCATTTTCCGCCTGTAAGAAAATAGATCTATGAGTTTTTTGTCCTGAGTGTGTCTATACAGCTTTTGTGAGGGAGGCTTTCCAGACCTACACAGATCTAAATGAAAACTTGCAGTCCACAGCTCTGGGTAACACTGCAAGATTCTCGGCATGACTGAATGCTTCTATTGCTCCCTGGAAGTGTGTTTGTGTGCAAATAAGACTGTATTCTTCTTAAACTGCGTCAGCAGCGATAGATTCTAATCAGATACACACAATACTGCCATTCCTCAGCAGGCGGGAAACTATAAACAAAATCTCGTTTTGCCGGTTGTCGCAATTGGATGAAAGCAGTTATGGTTTCTTTTTTGTCTTTTTTTGTTTTCTCTTTTGATCCAATCTGTTTTTACAATTTTCTTATTTTTTTTTTAGAATCTGCAACATTCATTTATCAAAGCACTTTTTTGTTAGGTTTTCAAAACTACGCACTACTCGTCTACCACGCTTATATCACAACTAACACGTTACCGTAAGTTAAAAAAAGTTATAAAATTGAAAACAAATCAACCGTTACAAAACCTAAAACATAATCAACAAGACACGTCATTTTAAACATCATAACAAACAATCTTTTGGGCCATATTTACATTCATCTGGAAATTACGTTTTTTTTTCCCCGTGCCCCTTTCTTGAGAAATACCAGATGCACCATAGATTCCTATTTTTGTTTATCAAACGTCAAATCAAAGGATCCGCAAACAAACAATAAAAGGGAATAAATGCTATTTGGTATACTGGTATGGAATCACAATTTCCACCCAAACAAAGCATACATTCTCTGTGTAATAAGACACAAGCCAGAGCATACATGATTGCATTTTACGCAACCAAAAGAAACCGTGGATGACTACTGTATGTGTAATGTTCTCTCTCACAACCCTATCTAACTCAAGACTGCCTCTCAATTTCCTACACATCTAACGTGTGTATTCTTATGGCTTTACACCAGCAGGACAGCTAGAGAGAGTCTGACAATACATTTTAATGCACTGCAACTCAAATAATAAACATGTACACAGAGAGATAATCGAAAATGCAAGATGATGGTGGAGTATGTTTTTGTAGGCAGGCACAGGAACCAATGGAGATGAAAGAGATTATAATACTGTATTTGGCTAAATTGATAGATGCTTATATGTACAGTTTGCTATAAACGATCTTAAGTCGTAGAATCATTGCATCTCATATATTTACATTATGGAACTCTGTAACTGTAACTGCGGGGTGTGTTTACGTATCTTCTATTGAAACACGACAATATGACAAATAAACTGTGTACAGTGACATGAAACACATTAAACGTACATTCTTAAATACAAATCAATATACGAAACGAATGAAACATGATACAGGCAAGTGTTGTCAAAAATGTCAATAACAAAGATTCCTAAAAGAAAAGAAAATGGTTGAGACACACAAAACACAACTGTTTACATTTCGCAACCAATTTCAGGCTTGTGTCATCTACGCTTACACAACGCACTTAGTCACGATTTTAAGGCCCTCACACTTCTTCTACAACACTTCTTATCAGCTTACAGGTAAATCCAACTACATGTTTGAGAAGCTCGACATTTGCTTCACTGTATTACCAAAAGAGTCCTTTCCAGAAGTTACACTGTATGTTATTGTCATGTTTATATAGCTATAAACGGCCTATTTTAATCATAAAATGAACAATAATATCTGTAAACAACGAGCATGGCAGTCCATATTTGTGTTATGTCGGGCAAATGTTTCCCACTGGCTGTGTTAAAGTTGTGTTGGTCCAATTATGTCGGAAGTAAGTCCCAGCAGTGTATTAGGTGTTTTCTTGGCATCTGTTTGGTGACTAGGTCTCAATTATGGGCTGGTTTGTTTGGTCAATCATGAAGGGTTGCAACAAGTGGGCACATGTGTGAATCCACGTTTGGTCTGGAGCCCACCCGGTTAGTCGAGGAGGGCGGCAGAGTTGGGCAGGCCGTGGTGGGACACAGCTGTGGCGGGATTTAAAGGGGAACTTTCCTGAGTCTCGGGATCGGGTCCGTCTCGGATTCCGCTGCTCTGACTGGCCAGTGATTCGTCCATGATGACCTCGGTCTGCACGCTGTTGCCGTAGTCGTCCAGGGCATCGTCGGTACACAGCTTACTGTCGTCACACAGGGACGGCTGACTGGCGGTCCGCTTTTCCTCATTGTCACTTCATCAACATAGAGATAAATACATATACATTTTCATATACAGGTGAGTAAAACACCTCTCTGTTTCTTGTCAGGGGCGTAGCAACCATTATTGCCACATAACCTCACTTATTTATAAATTTCTAAGAAATTCCCCATTAAGTTTTTGGGATACAATCCATACTGGCCTTTTTCCGTAACTCCCCCCACACATTTCAAATTTACACGCCTTAAAGAGACAGTACTGACAAAGCCATGCATGCACAACAACACAAAGCCACCGTGACACATTACCTCTCCAGTGATCTGCAAATCATTGGGAACAGCATTGAGGAGAAAGAGGAAGAACATAAGAAACAGAGAAAAATGAGATATTCATGCATAACTGTCTAACAGACTTTAGAAGCACACCTGTATTCTCCAAAAGCTTCATTATTCATCGGCCGAGCCTCAGAGTCGATCTGGCCTTCCTCTTTTTCTTTAACTGCAAGAGAAGAATGAAATTCAGGGATACAATGTCGCAGTCATAACATCCATATCTGTTGTAGCGGTTGTGCTGTCAGGTGACTAAACAGACCCGCATTGAATCTGTGCTAAAACCCAGTATAAATAATACAGGTTCACTGATTCCATTTGAGCCGATTCAGATACATTAAAAAAGGTTAATTTCATTAAAAGTATATGTGTATTATGCCAGCGTGTTTTACCTGAGTATTTTCCACCTTTGCTTCGTTTTATGAAACAGAGAATAAGCAGTAACAGAAGCAACAGCACGAGGGCGCTGATGAGTCCAATGAACCAGCCCTCAGTTACGAATCCACTCTGCCTCTCCATGACTCCTTAGATCACATGAGCAAATGAGGGAGAATTAGACTCAGTTTGAATTACCTAACAGTAGAGTATTACAACCTTAATTTCTGTTTAGTATTAGCATTAAACTTCCAACGTTTAAATAGAATCTTGATACAAGCTTTTTGTAGTCTGCATGATAACAGGGTATCAGTGTAATTTATTACAAAAAAACATTATAAAAGACGGGTTTGTGATTACTTGCGCCATTCGTCTGGATCTCAGTCTTATAGAAAGTGATGTTGTTGAGGTCAAAGCGCAGGTGGTACTCGGATCCGGGCTGGAGGCCCTGCAGTGTGTAGAAAGACTGAGAGGTGTTCACTTTCTCCGAGCGCTTCCATTTGCCCCTGCCTGCGCAGAAATACAATACAAACAAGACTATTAAATCACAACAGGCTCATTTTTATTCTCACTCTTTCTAAAAGACTCTGTTAGTCCAAAAAAGAGGCACTCGATACAAAATTAATAAGAGAGTTTCACGGTCAATAAGCAGGTCTGACAGGGCATATTTACACTTCTATGCTAGGAAAAACTAGCTGGATAGGTAACTAGCTAGCTAGCAAACAAATTAACTAACTAGCTAACTAACTAATTAACAAAAGATAGCATAAAACAGCTGCTAGCTGCTGCTTTGCCCAGAATGCCATTAGTGTGACAAGCTTGTATTCAGTCGTCCACAATCACGTCCTGTCCATACAGCACTTACCATCCTTTCTCAGGTAATGAATAAGGAAACCCACGTTCCTCTGTCTTTCTTTCTGCACCCAGGTCAGGTTGACTGATGTCTCCCCAACCGTTAAGCTAATGTTGGAGGGGGGGCCTGTTCGTACACAGACACACAGAAACAAGTCAGTACCATTGTTTCTTACAATGTGCTCTAATCAGACACAACCATATGCAGTTAAATTCAATGTCCACAATCCAAATAAACAACATAATGATCTTAAAAGTGTTAAACCTCCATCCAGTGTGGTGGCCCCCTCTCTGATGATTGGCAGGCCCTGTCCAGGAGCAGTGCGCCCCCGCAGGTAGAACCGGTACCGACTGTGAGGGTCAAGCTTTCTTATAGTGAAGTTAGATGCACTGTGTCCATCAATCATCTCCACCTGCATAGGACTGTCTTTATTATCCACTACAGAGACAAGAGGAAAAAGAAATGTGCTTTCTTACGCTGTTTTCATGGGAAACTTTTAAACACCTACCACACACGCAACTGCTATTAGATACTGTATCTGTGTCAGTTACAAAATACCCACTTTGATTATAATCAAATCACTGAAAATTGTATGCAAACTGTATCAGGCTGTTCCACAGTCAGTATAAAAACACACAATGACAAGAACTTCACAAATTGCCACAAATTCTTGCCGTAATCGTAATTAATCTTGTGGTCTACATGGTCAGCTGACAAACCTTGTTGATACTCTAACACGTATCCAGTCAGGACTCCGTTTGGATGGGTGGGGGGAGTCCAGTGTAGGGTAATTTCTGTTTCTGATGGGCTATCCAGCAACAGAGATGATGGCGGACCAGGTACTAAAACAACAATTGTAGGTTGTAAGCACGTTTCCCTAACCTTTCCAATAAGTAACAAAAACGTTAAAAATGTTGTTTTGAAAGTTCTAGGAACATTCAGTTATTTAGAGGAGAACATTATTGCTTGGTTGTAAGAAAAATATTTAAACTTTTTTTAATTCTGTAACATTTTTAAACATTTCACTAACTACATTTTTAAAACATATGATAATGTTAAGAAAACATTCTACTTACGTTACTGCAAGAACCTTTTTGATTACTGTGATTAGAAAATGTCAGCAAACGTTCTGAGAACATTCCCTTGATTTATTTCTCCTGCTGTCTTACCTCCCTCAGGTGTGTGGAAAGTGAGGGGTTCAGACTGCGGCCCTTCTCCTTTATTGTTGAAGACACTGACACTCAGAGCGTAGTGAGAAAACGGCTGCAGATCTCCAACATTCTTCACAGTACCGTCCGTCGTCACAACAGAGACGTTGGTTGGCTTCCCATCCCTGACACGCTCTCGTCTGAGGTGTCGGCTTTCAGGGCCGTAGTGCATCAGATACATCTATAATAGATGGAGAATTGAAATCTGTCACATCTTCTAGAAGGAATGTTTTAGCAATGCTTATGGCCCGAGATGAGTTTCTATGCAAATTGCTGCTGATTTTAATGTCACCAACGAAACATTATTTGGCTGGCTAACACAGAGAAGTTTTTGTTGAGGCAGTGCTGTAAGCATTAGATAGTTAATTATCTTGTTCAGCGGAATTGTGTTAATATATTATAGCTGTTAGAGTTTAAAGCTGTGTAAATTCCAGCTATTTGCCTACTGCAAATTTAAAACCTAATAAATTATTTGTTTTAACTTTACACTTTTAAAATGTTTAACAATTTCACAACCTTTTCAACATTTGGCTGACGAGGCACTGAATGTTACCTTGTACCCCTGCAAAAGACCCCTCACAGTGTCTTTGTTTACAGCTGCCCACGTCACTTTAATGGCAGTGCTGTTGATCAGAGCCACGCCCACATCCAGAGGGGCCTCAAGAGGGTCTATCAGAGACAGAGAGGGCCAGAATAAAACCAAACTGTTGTTAATATAGACATATCATTGAATCCATAAACATCAATGTGTATTTATCAGTGTGGCATCTGAAATGTAATTTTACATGAAGATAAAAAATGGCAAAATGATCAAACAATCTTGAAAAATCTAGAAACATGACAAGCGAGTCAACTCACAGTCTTCTCCAGAGTAGCCAATGGTAGATTTGGGCTCTGGACCTTCTCCCATCCCATTGACAGCTTGCACTTTAATGTCAAAGGCAGTGAAGTTTCCAACATCTGTGACAATGAAGGGAGGGGAGGTGGTGTAGTTCTCGTGAAAAGAAGGACCACTCCCCAGAACCTTTCTCCACATCACTTTATAGCGAAAACTCGGGCCATTGAAACTTCGCCTGTCCAGCTCCTGTAAAAACACAGACACAGATGGTGATTCTGGTACAAGAGCCATGAGCCAAAATCTACCTTTCTGTGAATAACAGAGTTTCGTCTTCCACAGGGAAAAAAAATCACATGGGTTTGGAACACCATGAGGGTGAGGTGTCAGTTGATGACAGATTCATTCTTGGAAGAACTGTCCCTTTAAATGCAGAACTCACCTTCCAAGTGATGACAAGGGTGTCTGGGTCGACCGAGTCACTGCGCACACCTTCAGGGTTTCTGTCTGGAGCTGTAGAGAACGGATCAGAGTTTACTGCCAAAACATCCTAACATGGCAATAAAACTGTCACTTCACATCAACCACACTGTGCAAACACAAAACCCAAACTGTCACACCAGGACTCAAGGACAAAACAAATGCATCTGGTTTGTCACTTTAAAGTCATGCGAACATGTACATACGCACACACACACACGAACACACACACATTAAAACTATTGAGTGAGATGTTCGGTGTTACTCACGGGCCGCTTGAGTGTGATAGGGGTCAGTCTGCATGCTTGGGTTACTCTTGCCGACATCGTTGATCGCGATGACCCGAAAACGGTAGGAAATGAAGGGCTTTAGGGGAAGAACAGCTCGCCGATTGCTGCCTGACACACGGATCAACTCCTCCCATTCATTTCTTTCTGATCCCACCTCCTCAAACTCGATCAAATACTCTAAACACACACACAACACACATGCAAAAACATGGAGCAGATATCACTGATTTTACAGACACTAAAACTATTTTAAAAAACACAATGAAATGCATGAATGTCATTGCATTGTATAAAATATTAACCCAAGTAAAAGAAAAAATTAACAAAAATTGCTATTAGAAAAATTCTAATTTATTAAGTCAAAGCATAATTTGTTTGATATGTTAACTGTAATATTTAAGTCAAAATACTTTTTGCAGCTACTGTATATTCATCGTTACAAATAAATAAATCACTAATTTGACATTTAAAAATACACAAATCAATAAGCAATTGCTTCTGAAACCATGAACGCTTGAAATATTGACAAACGCTGTTTGCTTACAGACATGTGATTGTGTGTGTG
>JAZGTK010014504.1:0-13695 GCA_036877625.1 Ambastaia sidthimunki
CAAGTCAATGTTGTGATGGTGTCTGTACAGGTCTGAAAATTGAAATCTGTGGGATTACTGCTGGTAAAACAGCTCTTGATCATGTCATTGATCTCAAGCCTGTTCTCTACTTGTCCATGGACGCAGACAGTGTGAACAAGGCCATCAAAGCAGGTGAGGATATAAGTCTTATTGAAGTCCACATTAAGAACTGAGCAATTCAAATTCTGCAGTCAAATACAATGAAGACAATTTTAGAATCACATGATATCAGTCCAGACAGTTTTAAAGTCTACATCACACCAGCTATAGTTTTTCTGTATTTCCAATGAGAGTGAGGCAACAAACAGAACTTCGAACTACTTCATTTGAACTGCAGAGAAAGGGAAATACGTCCATCACTGAGAAAGTAGCTATAAATGCATCAAGCTAATGAAGAGAATGTAATGAATTTTATGCATGGACTTTCAGGAATTGGAGCAGCCACCATGTTCCAGTATGATTACACTGAGCTCAATAATGACGTGTTGCGTGTGGCCTTTGATGGCGATGCAGTCCTGTTTTCAGATGAATCAGAGAGAGTGTACAAAAATCATGGTCTATCCGCTTTCCAAAAAAATGAGAACGAATTGGTAGACAGACCTTTGGCAGGGGTAAGACTGGATGTCTAAAATGATTTCCTAGTAAAGCTAAATCCTAGGTGGTGCATTATTAATTCTGTAAAAATGCCAATAACGTGTCTTTTTTTATTTTATTTTGCAGGGCCCTCTCAAAGAGTTTTCCAAAGCATTAGTCAACCTGCAGAAGAAGTTTGATAACAACTGTCCAATCCGCACCTATCTAGTAACATCACGCGGCCTACCCAGTCCTGGAATCAGAGCCCTGAGGTCTCTGCAGAAGCATGGGATGGACCTAGATGAGGCTTTCCTGCTCAGTGGTGCTGATAAAGGGCCTGTACTGAAGGCTGTCAAACCACACATCTTCTTTGATGACCAGATGAAACATGTTGACAGTGCAAGGGAAAATGGTATTATTGGTGCTCATGTACCTTTTGGGGTGAGAAGTGAATAAGAATATATCCTGATTTGATTTATAAAAGAGAGGCGATATATATATGCCTGTCCTACAAATGATTCAACCCCATAACTACTACTATCATGTGATTTTTAATGTCAGAGAAGCTTAACCTTTGGTAATCACTTCTACTGTTTTTCTTATGAGTTAAAGGGTTAAAGGGTATCAAATCAAAGCAAATATTGATTTTAAGGTATTGATGAGCCTGCGTGCCAATATTTTAATCATGAAATGAATCAATAAATTATCTCCAAAATGTCTGAAAGAGTTTCAAATTCTGTTTGTCCACATCTTACTTCTATTAAAACCAATGTCACCAAATGTAACCTTTGTAAATAGCTGGTACTGATAATACACCTCACCAACTCCACCTGTTCAGAGGCTGGTTACAGTGTACACACCCTCTAAACAAATGATTTGTCAAAACTAGAAACACTGAAACCAAAGGCTACACAAGTTAAAAATGTACATATGCATTTGGCAGACGCTTTTATCGAAAGGAATACATTTAAGCAGTATGCGGTTAATAAAACCCACAACTTTTGCACTGCTAATGCAATAACTAATGCAATTAGCTAATGCTCTTCCAACTGAGCTACAGGAACACTACAAATATTAAATAATTGTGAAAAGCGCTTTATAAATAAACTTGAACTTGAACTTGAACCATCATCATCATCGATGTCATTTTTATTATGCTTATTAGTTAAAGCTTAAGTAAAAAACATTCTACAAAATCATACATTATACTTCATGTGACTTATTTTTATTTTGTTATATCACAACTATTTATGATACCAGACTTCATACTTTTTTAAGGGGTCTCTCCTACAGAAGATCAGGCCTCACATCTTCTTTGATGATCAGATGTTTCTTATTGAAAGAGCACAGGAGCTGGGGACCATCGCCGCCCATGTGCCTTATGGGATTGCAAAAAGTACCATAAGGGGAAACTCATAGAAACAAGCAATGCAGTAAAGATCTGATGACTATCAAATGGAAATGCTAAATCTTTATTATAAACCCTATTCTTTACAGATTGTTAGAAAAAGTTTGGTACGTCTTGCTGGTTTGCATTTAATCAATTAAAATCCTCATAGCAAGTGGACTGCATGGCATATTATATACAGTACCAATCCATCAGAGCTGTGAGGTTATTAAACAACTACACACTTCATTCTTTCCTTTTTTAGAAAACAATGTGCAAATAGATGTTTACCAGCAAATATGGCCATTTTAACCGGTTTAATCAGCTTGTTGTATAATGTATATTTACTTGTAACTCAAGGAATATAAAATACATTGTAGGTGTAAATATACAATAATATGTTGTATTTATAGTGTGAAACTTTTACAATTAAATGTCAACCTTTTTAGAAGGCATTTCATAAAACCTTTATTGTATTTCGTAAAGTGACATTTTGATTCAGTATATTCGATTCTGTTGTGCTAATACAACTTTCAAATGTGTTGCTATAGAGACTGGAGTTTTTATTAATAAAATAATTTTGTAATTTTGATTGTTTTTATGTGGATCGTTTAACCACAAATGCCCAGTGCGCATGCGTTTAACTCGCCGTGATGCGCTTATGGGTTATGTAGTTCAATAACGTTCCGGTCACTTCCTACATGGACGAATGTTTACAACTACAAATCTGTTCGTGAACTCGTTGATGGACCCAGAAAGATCAGCAGTGAAGCGAAGTTTCCCGTTGTAAACAGGTTGAAGAACGTGTCGACATGTTGCGGGGCAAAACTATTATCGTGACGGGGGCAAACAGCGGCATTGGAAAAGCCACGGCCGCGGAGCTGGTGCGGCGTCAGGGTCGGGTGATCATGGCATGTAGAGACAGAGAGCGGGCAGAGAAAGCAGCCCAGGAGATCCAGCAAGAGGCCGGACCGGAGCAAGGAGAGCTAGTGATCAAACACTTGGACCTGGCATCGCTTAAGTCCGTCCGTAGCTTTTGCGATGAGATATTAGAGGTATTTTATTGTGTTTGGGGCGGCTGCATTAATGCACTGCCGGATTTATAATTTCAGATGTTTACAAACAAAATATAGGCCATGCATATACATGTATATAACTATATATATAACTATATGTATGTATAAAACTTTTTTATAACTTATTTCTTCTAACGTTCTTCCTCTAATTTTCCAACTCATGTTGAATTAAGCAACCCAAAAATTGTATTATTATGTTACTATTTAAAGTAGCACAGAATAGTTTTGGAGATCAACTGCAGTTTCATCTCTTCATTGCACTGATTATGGAAAAAAACATGTTTTGACAATTTCCCAATTTTGCCGTTTATCAAACAGGAAGAGCCCCGGATTGACGTCCTGATCAACAATGCTGGAATCTACCAGTGTCCCTACACCAAAACAGCAGATGGATTTGAGATGCAGTTTGCTGTCAATCATCTGGGCCACTTCCTGCTCACTAACCTCCTATTGGATCGTCTCAAACGCTCTGCCCCAAGTCGCATCATAATGGTGTCCTCCAAACTCTACAAGTATGGTGAAATTAACTTTGATGACCTTAACAGCGAGAAGAGCTACGATAAAGCCTTTGCGTATGCACGGAGCAAGCTAGCTAATCTTCTCTTCACGCTAGAACTCTCCCACAAACTAGAAGAAACAGGAGTGACTGTAAACGCTCTCACACCCGGGATTGTGAGGACTAACCTGGGCAGGCATGTCTACATCCCTCTGCTGGTGAAGCCTCTGTTTAATCTGGCATCCTGGGCTTTCTTCAAGTCCCCTGAGGAGGGAGCACAGACTTCTGTCTACCTGGCCTGCTCACCAGATGTGGAGGGCATTCGGGGAAAGTGCTTTGCTAACTGCCAGGAGGAGCAGCTGTTGGCTAAGGCCACAGATGAGGAGGTGGCCAAGAAACTGTGGGACATTAGTGAAGTGATGGTGGGCCTCACAACCTAACAGAAAGAATTTGGGTATTAACCGATGTTCTCTTACTTATGACACTTCTCCTTTACATATAAAACACTTATGACAGTCACAAAGTTGGTAGTTTTCCTGAAATTGCTAAACAGAAGATAAAACTTACATTATGTTTACCATGAAGTATTTTGAGGCATCTATGCCATTACACTCAAAGCAAAATGTACTAATCTTAACAACCACAAGAGGGAGCCGTTTTTGCCAATTATTTATACTTTTACTACTAATAGTTTAAATGAAATTTCTTTTAAAAGTTCAGGGAGACACTTAAGATCTACTTAGGAGTTACTCAAAATGCCTTAAAGATACGCTGCACTAAAGAAACAGTGTGCTTAGTTAACAGTATGTAAACTATGCATTCAGACTGACAGTATTAAAATGCCTTGTTTTGCTTTTTCAATTTAGTTTATGTACAAACAATATTCATATAACTCAAAGCCCTGTTTGCTGCTGATGTGTGCAATCTATACAGTTTATCTGGCCCATAAAAAATAAATTAAATACTAAAATGTTTGTCTGAGTGTATTTTTGAGTTCTATTTGTTTTCCTGTTAAACCTTGTTAATTGGTAGTCATGGTAATTTATCCCTGTGTTTGTTTTTCTTTGAAAGAGGAAATGCTTTTGGGAGGCTTTTTGGCCTCATAAATACATGGTTCAGATTTTAACTACAGCACAGTCGCTTTTATATAATTGAAAAATAGTCTGATGGTTGTTAGTGAGGGGCTCATTAGCAGAACAATTTTGGAATTAGAGCAACAACCCGCTTTGCTTTCAGAGTTCACTTACTGTCTAATTAACCGTTCTAGGAGTTGTTACGGTACAATACAGACCCGCATACAAAGAAAGTACACATTCACCTCACACCGTCTCTTCATGATCATTGCCTTGAATGTTTTAGCGTTAGCTGTCTCTGTGAGAATAGTAGCAGCTCCTAATGTTTTTCCCACCTGTGTTTGCCATTAGCGTTTTTCGGGATCATTTAGAGAATGTTCAGACCAGCCAAAAGGCCCCTAAGATATCCCAGCATTCAATCTGATAGCTCCCTGTCTCGCCTGGCCGTGGAAGCTGGAGACTGTTTGTATTTGAAATAAAGAAAATTGGGGAAATTACGAAAGTTAATGGCTTAAATGACACGTTTAGACACGGTGCCACATCAGCGACAGAATGCCAAGCTGCCAAACAGAGTGATGTTTTGATAACAATCATGTTTTTCTGCCTCGGGGGAAACAAGGTGTATACATTTTTGGTACTCAGGGTAAAGCCCTGGTTTGGCAGTTCTCCTGTTGTGTAGCTTTGCTCACCTCAGCTGCGCTCTGAGTACAAACCTACGACCGGCATCCTTTCCCACCATTTTTGCTAGACGTCTCATCCAACTCAAACACAGAACTCCCCTCTTGTTTATTATCCTGCAAGTTTGTTTTCTGTGATGGGGAATGGAAGGGAGATATGAACATGTTATTTTTCATAGTAAAGAGAGATTTCAGTCTTGGGTGCATGATTGATTCTGAGCATGATAAAAGCATAATTTAAAACCTTTGCCCAGTTCTCACCTTTTTTTGTGGGACAAAACCAGAACAGTCTTTTATAAGAGGTGATATCAGAAAGTAGAGTTGTAAGAGTACAAATTATAGTTCTTATAATTACAATATATTTTGGCATTTAGGTAAAATTAGTGAGCATTTTAAAGCAATATATAAACATATAAATGGTTACATACTGTAATGTTACATACGGTATTTTAAAGGTTAATTCAGACTTATCACAACTGCAAATTTCAGCGGTTGCTGGGTTTTGTTTTAGTGTGTTAAACCCTGTTAATCAAACTCATGTTTGTTACTTTATGTGAAAATTACAGCTGTTTATTAACATTCTAAATACAACAGTGAATATTTGCATTTTTAATTGGTCAGGGAATTGAATTGGCCTTTGCTAAAGACATTCCCTTCCATCTCAACTGATATTTAAAATCAATTCCAAGCGAAACAAACTAAAAGATGGAGTTTGTGGCTATCAAGGTAAATGTGAATCCTGAGAAACTATGGCACAAGCGCAACACTGGTTGCTTAGCAACCAGGAATAAGACGTTGCTCAGGGGTACAATGATAAACAGGCTTGTGATTTTGGTAATTCCCCACTGTCAGGTCACCCCAACCTCAGACCAACCCTGCAACCTTTGTGTTTTCAGCCCAGCATGAAACGTTCCTCAGAGTAACTTAACTTACAAAACTTTCATCGCTTGATAGAAAACACTTTCTGGAGGACAAATACAGATCTGCTGGCACAGAAGCTGAGTGAGCAATGAACAAAAACATCTTTTCAATTTATTTATTATTCTTTATTTTAGCAGGTAAGTTGATTGATTGCTTGGTCTTCTGGAGCAGTGACCTGGCCGTGGGTTCTGTGTGTGGAGAGGTATGGTAAATTCTTTCCCCTGAGGTGGAGCTCTGTGTTTTGACACACTCTTCAAAACAAAAAAAAGTTTTTCACTGGGTTTGGAGAAATATTTTGGTTTGTATCAGGATAAGGAAAACATTTCAGCATTTGTCAGCAATATTCCATCAGATTCACACATGGAAATGATTCCTGAGGTGTAAATCTTTTCATGGGAAATGTGTAGATTTCCTGAAGTATGAAAATTAAACGTTGCCAAATTTAGGCTGATAACTCAAGAGTTTCGTAGACAAATCACAGATTGCACTGCAGTTGGACCGTTTCCTGGGACCCGGGTGTGTATTTATCTACATGCTGACCAGACTGGTAAATCTAAGAGTTTCTTGACACAGGAACAATGTAAGGTTCAAATGCTCCCATGGGGGGTGGGCTGAAATTCAACAACATTATTTTAAATTCAGCTCCTGAATACGTTGATCTGTTTGGCTTCAGTTTGCTGATATATTGGAATGTCACACATCACACCAGATGTAGGTCTGTTATTCTAACAGGTCACGTTGAAATGTTTTATCATGAACTTAATCATATCGCTTATGATTGAGTTCATGACATAATAGTTCTGATTTTAGCTGAGAACGTTCACATTTGGGTGACTGAACTATCATCATTTCCTCACTCTTATGTCCGTCTAAACCTTCTTCTGTCCTTCAAGAGACGTGGAATATCCCTTTAAGAAACACAGCCTAAAATACAAGTCATCCCTGACAGAGTAAAACAGAGTTCAAAACACAGAAGAAACTCTACCTAATAAAGTAGTCTAGCAAAACATGAATAATAGACTACAATAAAACACAGCTAAGGCAACAAAGACCCGTCACCTTTCTAGTTTTCTGAATGAATGCTTATCAGCATCCAAACTCTTTCTCAGTACGGCTTGGAGATGCTTATAAGCCAGTATGGTGTAAATATGAAAGATAGACTGAAGTGTGTGTGAGGACAAAAGGGTACAAGACCCAAACATCATTTTACAGGAAACCCTTCATAAGTGCTCTTAAGTGAGATGCGAGTCATTAATATGAACTCTGGGGCACCATTTTGTCATGATTTACAAATCCTCAACTTTGCTGCAGAGAGAAATAGAGGAGTGGTTCTTGTCCAAATGCTCATTTTAAAGTAAAAACATACAAGGCCTCCAACACAAGCACAAGTGCAGTTTTAAATCTCAGTTTGAGAAGTGCTTAGGCAGACCATGAGAATGAAAGAATGAGTTTGGCGTTCTGCATGTGGTTTTGGTCGAGTTCAAGACCAAGATTATAGTGCAGATAACAGAAGAGATGGACCGGCCGTGGAGAGCACCAAGACTTTTTCCAGTGGCCCGGTCAACTTGTGGGCCGGCTGTACAGTGGCCCCCAAAATGTTTTTTTGTCATAATGTTTTGCCACTATATTGAATTTAACCAAGTGGATTATTTCTGTGTTCTGCAAAAGAATGTCCTCTTTAATGGTTCAGACTGTATTTACAGTTTAAATATGATCATCCCTCCTTTAGCTCTATGGCAGCTTTATTTACTTGAGAAGGTTATTTATATTATTATTAGCACCAAAATCACCTTCATCCCTTCATAATATGTAGAGTGTGAATTTTTCTTTTAAATAAAAACCTCAAAGTCTAATCCAAGGCTACATACATTTTCCTCAATATGTGGATTTTGGGGCCAGAGATAAATGAATCAGACAGCTATAAACCTCTGAACCATATTAGAACTCATTTTTCCATCACATGAGTGGCCTGCGGTTCTTTCTCTTCTCATTCTGACATTTGACAATCTACTCTCATCATCCCTTAGGAGTCTTGTAACACAACACGGCCACTTCCCTGCCTGACAGCCAGAGTGACTGTGACATTTTGGGTCAAAGCAGCAGATGACCTGCTTCAGCAGGTATTCGGTCTGGCTAAAACATTCTAAGTGTGGCAGTGCGAACCGTCCCTTAACCGGACACAAAACAGAGGCAGACCAAACCCAAGCAGGATCCCTGACATGGATGCAGCTGCTGTGAAAACAAGACATGGAGATTCTGGAACATACTGTACTGGGATTACTGGTAGAGAACAAGTTATCATGGTCAAAAGAATTCATGGCAACTATTATCACAGTATATATTGAAAGAAAACTAACAATAGTGTGATCAATTATCTTTAGTTTTATACGTTTTTTTGTTTTCTCGTTTTTGGCCAGTGAATCAGTCAAAATAACAGTGTAAGAAGACAGAGTTTGTAGCTATTGTAGCTGTTAAACGTGTGCAATAGCACCACCTGTTGTATTGGAGTGTCAACCAGATGCTGAATTGCTGCTAAATTATTCATAATATTATCATGTGTGTAGTATTAACATGGTATCAATAATCATGGTCATATTAATATCACGATTTTTGTCACTACTGGTATATTGCGACACCACTAGTGCATACTAGGTAAATTAATTTTTTTATTCAAAACTGCATCAAAATAATGTTAAACATGCAGCCAGCCCAGATACGCAAATGATTTATGAGGTCATTTATGTTTTTATCCATGTAGGTTTGAGGATTTTCAGCTATCGATGTGGCCAGGATTCCCCCATTTGTTTAAAAAAACAATTTGGAGCCAGAATTGTAACAATATTGCAATGCAGTATCTCAAAATAACTGCTCAATAATAGAGTCATAGACCAGCAGTCTCCTCTGAAAACCACAAAATCTCTGAAAGGGAGCAATATCTAAGAGTAGCTAGATGTGTGCGGCTTATCACACTGAGAGCCACTGCACACTGCCAGACAGAATCCACGTTCCACTGGAATCATGAATTACTCCATCAGAAAGCCAGAGGTGGTCAGAACCGCAGATTAGGAGCAAAATTGGTAGCAGGTTTAAGGAAATGCTCCCAAATACCAGCAATTGTCCGACTGTGGGTGGGCTTGTGCTTCTTTGTTGAGTTGCGCTGTGCTACCTAAAATTCCCTGTGTTGCCCTGCAAACATTCAGGAAACTTTTGAAACTGTCGGGTATTTTGTAAACAAGGGTCATTTGTTGTTAGTGTTACAGCTTCTGTTGGTTTAGATGGACCAGATCTTTATTATTCAGGAAAAATCTCTCTCATTTACACCTTTTCTCTTTCTCAAGCCATTTGGCCTCTCTCTCTCTCTCTCTCTCTCTCTCTCTTTTTATGATTAATGTGCTGGTTATTTATCTCTGTCTGTCATCATCTGACTTAATGTGTACTGGCCATATGCCAGATCCACCACGAGCAGAGCGAGAGAGAGAGACAGCCGAGTATGTTTGGTTTGGCCTCCTGTCCTCCCCTCGTCCACCATCTCTCTCCGGAGCGCCCAGAAGATTCTCCCGTCTGAACTTCTCAACCTTTGGCCTTGTTCACAACAAATTACCCCTCACTGCCATTTCTCATGTGCTTATTGCAGCTTGGTGTTGGGTGGCCATTAATAACAGAGTGGGTTAAAGTGGAGCTCTTGCTGAGTGATAGGAGTGCTAAAGCTCAGATCAGCTCCGCATCCTACAGAGGCACGCGGAGACATACGTACACACGTGCAACCTCAAATTTACTCACAAACCCAGCTAACAGGGAATGTTCTCAGAACATTAGCTATTGTTCTCCAAGTTCATTCAAATTTATCAAAAAACAATCTTGTATTAAAGTTAGCATAACTTTTTTTGAGATATATATCAGAAACATTCTTAACACAATAACTTGCAATGTCTTAAAAACTGGACGTTTTGAATGGTCCTAACATTTTTAGAATAACATTTTTAACGTTTTTGTTACCTAAAAGGAAACGTTACAGAAACATTCCAAGTAAAAATTGTTAGCAGGATATGCAAGCACATGGTACCGCCCCCAAATTTGCTTATAAACATGCACCAATTAATGCAGGTATACATATACATATACATGTGTGTGTGTGTGTGTGTGTATATACGGTGCAGAAAACAACTCCATGATGGCAGACAAAAAAGATAAATGTGCAAAAACACACAAATAATTTAACACTAAAAGTATATTAAAAAATCGGCTGTTTTATCCAATAGTTGTGTGAGCTTTGTATATTTATGGTTATTAGAGTATTGTGTCAATGCCTTAGCAACATACTAAAACTGAACTCTGAAATCCACTGAGTCTGTGCCTTTTTAAACTCTCATAATTCTTCTGTTAATCATCTCTCCTGCTTTATTCACTACTGCTTTTTTCTTTTAAAGAACATATATGTGTTATATGCGTGTTTCAGAATGAATGCATGCACATATATCATGTGCTGTCTCTTTTTGTACTCTCCAGAAACACCAACACACATTAATCTCTGTCTGCCTGCTGTAAGGTCTTCTCACAGTTCTGATGTGCAGGGCTGATGTTCTGAAGAAGACCAGAGAGAGAGAGAGAGAGAGAGAGAGAGAGTCTCTTCCACTGATCACTGGAATTAATCAGCTGAAACAAACACAAAGCAGAAAACAGAAGAGCCCTCTGAGAACAGAACAACAGAGCAGATGCCATCAGAGTCACTTATGATACGACTCGGCAGGATGGGGGAGAGTGTGTGTGTGTGTGTGTGTGTGTGTGTGTGTGTGTATGTGTGTGTGTGTGTAGTCCCAATATTCACTAAGTATACCAATACCAGTAAATGTGGGACATTTTTTGGTCCCCGTGTGTGTGTGTAGTCCTAATATATTATCTTTTTTGAAAATCTAAAATAGATGTTTTCTATGGTGGTTGGGTTTAGAGGTAGTGTTAGTATAGGGAATTGAATATACATTTTGTACTGTATAAAAACCATTATGTTTTTGAGGGTCCCTATTAAACATGAAAACCCAATGTGTGTGTGTGTGTGTGTGTGTGTGTGTGTGTATCAGCAGCAACAAGCATTAGAACACTGTCTGTCTGCATCTGCTGTATGATGTATCCACAAGATAAATAGGTTCTCCTGTCCCTCAGGGAGCGGGACACAGCTGTTAGCTGCAGGTCTCGATGTTTCAAACTGAGATGCACTCGCTGCTTATTTATCAATAATAGTTTCATCCTCTCTGTCACACTGAGCATCATTGAAATGCGATTTATTATGATTCGCAGTCAGACCGAGTCTGTCAGGGGCCTGACTTCACTAAAGCAGAGCGACCTGTTTAGTGTCTCTGTCCCCAGAACACTCCACAGAGTAGCCGGAACTCCATACATCACAGCAGCCAGACATAGAGAGAGGGAGGGGGGTTCGCTTGAAATGTTTTGCTAATAGTAAATGTGCATTTGTATGTCTTTATTCTTTAAATAAAGGCACTTGTTGCCTTTTTCTTCACATATACATATGTATACATATGTACACACACACACACACACATATATATATATAAATTATAATACATTTAAGATAACAAGAATAAATCTAAGATAAACTAAACTTGATTATCTTGACATTCTGGTTAACTACAGACCACAGATAATTTATTGATCTGAAAGGATATGTTGCTAGAAATCAAAGTGTAACATGATTTTTCACCTGCAATCACCATGTTTAATACTCAAAATCACTTTGACAGCTGTGTATCCTAAATCACAGATACCCGAGTTAAAGGCAACCATCTTTCCTATATAAACACACCGTCTGGATCCGGCTGCAGCCGAAGTCAGTGAGGTCACTAACCACTTACAGAACCTGTAAAGAGACTTGAGGTACTTCTTCTGTCGTTTGCTTATCTTTAAAGATTTATGTCATGTTCCTTCTCTCCCTGTAACACTTCTCTGTTGACTCCTGCAGATGTTTCCAGTTTACAGAGCAGAGGGTGGGCACAATGTCGGGCAGCAGGCTGACCTCCCACCTGCAGCTCTGACCTTTGACCTCCGGAGCTCTGTAAGAGAGCCGGGACACCTGATGACCCGACCTCTGTTTGAGCAGCATGTGGCATTGTGAGAGAAAGTCTATCTGATCTCTTGAGAACAAATGTATCAAACGTACAAGCTTTTCTTCAAATCTAGGCATGAGGCGCCCTCTGCAGGCCATAAAATATGAACACCAGAATAGCGAATTAAAATGAGGGGAGCAGGTAAACTACAGAACGGAGCCAGGAGGAGAGGATGGGTGTGGCATTTATGATTTAGAATTTGAATTAAAGAGTAAATGAATGTGGGAAGGGTGGGGAAAACAAGTAAATTCTAGTAATTAACTTTTTATTTAGCATCTTTTAAGGATGCTTCACAAAAATTGAGCACAAGATTTAAAGAAAAAACTATAAAAATAAGTTCTATTTCTCAGTCAATAGACGAATTAAATGTCTTATCCAACAATGTGAAACAAACATTTATCACTCAGCTAATATGGAATATGCCCACAGAATTCATCAGAAAGCTCTGTAATCTGTAATTTCAGCAGATTTAAAACATCCTTGTGTGTTCATAAAGTAAATATTCTGGCCAAATTGACAATGCTTTCAGAACTAACAAACGTGACTTACTCTCAGCTCTGTTTAACAAAATACATGCACAGAAAATCATGCATGATTAGTTTTTTCTTTGAAGCTTGTGCTGTGCTTAATTTTGTGAAGCATTCTTAAAAACATGCTAAATAAAAAGTGTATTATTATTATTATTATTATTATTATTATTATTGTATAACAGAATTTACCAACACAATAAAACTTTTTTTTCCACTTTTTTAAGGGGTGGGGGCATTAAATTCTATCTGATTCTATTTACAACCAAGACTTGATAATACAGATACAAATACTATTCAGCTGACCCTAACAACACAAAACGCCTCTTATGTTGAGAACCCGAGGGATTATAGGAAAAAAACTCCGTTCTGCCGTAGGAATGAAAATCAGATCGTGCAGATGGAACGAACCACCTCATTTTTTCCATGTAATCATCACTTAAACACGTGCCAGATAATTCTGATTATTTGTTTATGACATGAACAAGACCAAAAAAGAGTCTCGGCATGTTGCTGAGTAAATATGTGGTCTAATAAAGAGCGAGTCCGAATTTGAATTTGGTCGTGACACCGTGTCTGATGGTCTGACGTCAGTTTAACGATCTGTGATGTCATTGTAAATATTCACATTTTAGCGAGTGGAACTGTTCCTAGACCAGTGTAAACATGAAAATGGGCTCCAAGCCAAAAGTATTAGCATTAAAGTGGCTGTAAAAGAACATACTAGTCTAATGACCTGGATTTAGACCAATGCACCTGCAAAAGGGTATAAAAACACACACTTACATTTAATTAAACACACCAAACCTGCAAACACTCATGTCTTTG
>JAZGTK010014505.1:0-13694 GCA_036877625.1 Ambastaia sidthimunki
GTCACGGGAAACGGTCACTCCAGTTTGGCTTTCTACTGCTTTAGCTAACTGCAGTGAACTTGCATGCCGATTTTTTTTAACCCTTCTCATCAGAAGACGCTCCTGTCGAGATGTTGGCTGCTGAGGCTTTAGATGTTTTGTTATGTGGGATGATCACACCGGTGCAGGGACAACTTCATGGAGGACCTAGGTCTCATGATGGTCCGCCAAAAGCTGGATCCACTTAGAAGCAGGCTGATCTAAAGCTCTCCCGGGAGAAAGCCCCATAACAGAGAATAATTAGTGTAGCTGCTGTTCATAACAGCTCAAAGCATAAAACATCTTTTCTATAGATAAAGATAGAAATGCGAGGTGTTCTGATATATTAAGAAAATGCAAGACTAAAGAGGTGTGTTTTTAGTCTAGATTTAAACTGCAAGAGCGTGTCTGAGCCCTGGACAGCATCCAGAAGACTATTCCACAGTTTAGGAGCTAAATATGAAAAAGCTCTGCCGCCTTTCGTGGATTTATTAATTCTGTGAACAACCAGGAGTCCAGAGTTTTGAGAGCATAGAGCACGAGATGGATTGTAGCGAGAAAGAAGATCTGAGAGGTACTTAGGGGCTATTCCATTTAAGGCTTTATATGTAAGCAATATTAATATACTTATCTTATAAGTAATATGAAATCTGACAGGCAACCAGTGTAAGGATGACAGTATAGGGGTTATGTGATTGTATCCTTTGACCTGGTAAGGACTCTTGCTGCTGCGTTTTGTACTAATTGTAGCCGGTTTATTAGTGAGGCAGAGCAGCCACCTAAAAGTGCACTACAGTAATACAGTCTGGAGGCCATAAAAGCATGACCGAGCTTTTCTGCATCAGATCTAGTTAGGATGTTACGCAGCTTAGTGATATTTCTTAGGTGGAAGAAGGCAGTTTTTGTAATAAATGCCACATGATTTTCAAATGACAAATTACTGTCGAGTATGACGCCCAGGTTTTTAACAGAATTAGATGTGGTTACATTACATCTTTCTAAATTGTTCCTGTAGCTCAATTGGTAGAGCATTGCATTAGCAGTGCAAAGGTTGTGGGTTCGATCTCAGGGAACACAAGTACTGATGAATGTATACCTTGAAATCACTTTAAGTCGCTTTGAATAAAAGTGTCTGCCAAATGAATAAATGTAAATGTAAATTAAAAATTGCAGTCTGAGAGTTGTCGTTTACTAGAGTTTGGCCCAATAAGTAATATCTCTGTTTTGTTTCAATTTAAAAGAAGGAAATTACATGTCATCCAATGTTTTATGTCTTTACTACGTTAGCGACACTCTCAGACTGTTTTAATGTCGTCTGATTTTGATGTAGTGTATAGTTGAGTGTCATCTGCGTAGCAGTGAAAATTTATCCCATGATTTCTAATTATATTTCCGAGGGGCAGCATGTATAATGTGAATAACAGAAGGCCTAAAATAGACCCTTGGGAACAAAGGATCACAAAGGGAACGAGCAGTGTAATCAAGATTATGTGATGGAAAAACAAATTAAGTAATTCATCCTGATTTATTAAAGAAGTTAAAGCAGGTGCATTTCAGTTATGTTAGCGGTTACATTATTAATGTTGTATCATATTTTGAGTATTGAATTTAAAAAAAATCCTGTTTGATCTTTGATGATCTGCGTACATAATGCAAACTTAACAAACACATGGCAATGCTAACATTATTTCATGCTTTAAAAACCTTTTAGGTATAATAAATGGGAGGGCACGATGGGGTTTGAGACATTCCACCAAATCCATACCATTTGTGTCCCCAGGACATGTATCAAAATGCATAAACATTAACTCTTAAATACTTTAAGCAAAGTGTCCTGCACTTTATGCTACATACTGCAAATTAAAAATCTATATTTTAAAATATTTTTAAAAAACTGCCGAGAACACTAAAAAAATTGCATTTTGTTGCATGTCTCAAGATTTAAAATAATTTTTTTGCATTGTGTGACTTCATAACCAATCTATGCTTTAAAATATTTTTTATTGATAACATTTTAGGTCATGTCCCTGATTTTCACTGTCCTGTTACCCTAACTCATTACCATTTAACATTTTGACATAACTTTTTTTTTACAACAGGAAAAAATTACAGATTCAGGAAAATGCCCTGTTTACTAATTTTACACACCAGAGGCTTTTTATCCAAAAAACCCATTATCTGTTATAATGTCAGATTATAACAGATGTATGGATAACAAAGTTTATGTTGTTTAATATTAATCAAAAACATTCTTATTCATAGCTAAACAACTCTAACCACTTCAAATCTTCAAAAAATATTTAAAACAAAAACTCAAAAAGGTGGTGTCCTTACCAATATGTTCTGCCCTGAAAAGAAACTGTATCTGCAAGGATTTCCAGTCAGGACTTATCCAATATCATAGTACAGAGACAAATTATTTGCTCCTGTCAGCTGATCGTGGCTGCATCTCTCTTCTAGCACTACTTGACCTTAGTGCAGCCTTAACTATTGACCACAGCATTCTCTTAAATGAATGTAACTGCACTGGCATGTTTTAAATCATATTTATCTGACCAATTTCAGTTTGTTGCTGTTAGTGAACAAGTAACAACCCTTAAGGCAGACTGACCCAGCTCCCCTGACACTTTGTCCAAGGTCTGGTTTAGCAAGATGCTCATGCGTTTTTAAGCCAAAAAAGTTGTAGAAAGAAGCATTAATGTGCCAGACTGCTGACTTTTAACTTGACTACAAAACTTAAAAACTTTTAAGTTTTTGTAATTTGTTAATATTGCTTTTAATATAAGGATCTAACTAATATCTTAAAGACTCCTCTATTTCAATATTTTTTTCTCCCATTCTCTTGTCATTATGCAGTGTTCAGATACTGTATATTATGCTAAAGTTACAAATCCCTTATAATCTTATTCTATAAAATGTTGTCTTTTTTTCTGAACGCCATCTCCATGTAAGCTACAACAGCATATCTTAAGCTGTTCTCATAGCTCAGTATGATGTCTGTCATCCATTATGTTAATTGAGTAAATGTTGCATAGTATCAGAAAAGGTTTATACTGTTTTAGTAGACAGTAGACTAGTGTCTGGATACATTTCTTCTCATAAACCACTGAGATAGGTGAGCCTTCACATGCAATGGCAGGTTATTTGATGCATTTCTTAAAATGGTTCAGACTATATTTGGCTATATATTCATAAGCCAATTCCATTCTTATTATCCCTAATTAAATTTACTAATATAAATCTTTTAATGATCAATAGAATTTGTAATAACATACCATATTCTGTATTCATTTAGATATACATTTCATCATTTTCCTGTTATCTGTGTTTTTCTGTTATCAGAGTTTTTTCCACATTTTATATTGATTACAGTTTATTAATACAATTGTGTTGTTCAATTAGCATATTTCTGTGTTTAACAAAAATCTGTATGTGTAAGGAATAGTATGTCCAATACCTCAGTATGTAAAAAGCAGTAGGTGAGAAATACCTAGATGGTCTACTGCTTCCAGTGAGATGTAGGTATGCGTTGGACACTGTTCTATTCCACGTGGTCATTAAATAAATTAATCAATAAAAATTTTTAGAAAACTGTTTGTCAATCACCTCTTTTCAGTATAAGGGATATAAAATACTCATGTTATTCCTCATGGTTAAATTGTATGTTTAACAACACCTGAGTGAATTTTTGTTTGTATGTCATAGGTGAATGAACATACTACATTCACCATGTTTCATTGTCATGTGACTTGTATGTCTGCAGGGTAAACATACTGCACCCATACATACTACATAGAATTTACTGTTGTAATGGTCAATGAGAAGGTACTTATTCCAGATGAGTATGTACTGTCACAATATGCAATTTTGGGCACAGGGCAGGTCTATTTAAACCCAGAACAACAAGCTGAAATGAGGTACAGGTGTGCCAGGAAATAGAGAATTTAAAACTCTGGTGAGGGTGCCTTCATGTGGTGGAAGGAAGGGATGGTTGAGGGTGTGTCAATACTGTAGCTAGGTTTCTCTCTGGGTATGGGACGTGACTGGTCATGGTTCTCTGCTTCTAGGGACACATGGTACTGCATGTTTTGTTTGTCTCCCTGGTTAAACACTTTTGAATCAAATTATCAGCTCATTAGAAAAGAGATTTAAATACTGACCTGTTAATGTTAGAAAGGGAGACATACAAAATGTGCAGTGCTGTGGGTAATCAGGACTGGTGTTGAGAACCATTGATGGTTTCCTCAATGTGCTATGGAACAAAATGCTTGGGTTAGACAAACTCATATGTATATAGTATATGGACAAATATGCAGTAGTGCTACTATGTTAAGTATTACACTGAACAAGTCCTATAGTTAGAGTCACAATTTGCAGATTGACTAATTAATCATTTAATCAAATCAAAATTAAATCATTGTTTAATGTTCAGGCACTTGCATTATGTATATTGTGTTTTTCATGGTATTATTTAATATGTAATAACATAAGATGTTATTTTTCTATGTGAAAGTGACACGTTTTTGTCAGATAAGGTAATTCATACCCAAAATGTGACCTCTGCATTTAACCCATCACTGGTGAGGAGTRAACACACACTGCAAGTCATGAACACACACACACACCTGGAGCAGTGGGCAGCTATCACTGCTGCGCCCGGGGAGCAATCAGGGGTTAGGTGCCTTGCTCAAGGGCACTTCAGTTGCTACCTGCCGACACTGGAATCGAACCAGCAACCTACTGATTACAAGCCAGACTCACTAACCAGTAGGCCACAATTGCCCCCCCATGTTAACATCAAGCCATCACCATGTAAGCTGGAACAGAATATCTTGCCTAATGATACCTATCATGTTAATTGACTACACGTCAGTTTTAGAAGTACATACTCTTTTAGTAAGCAGTCCAAATACATTATCCTCTCATAGACCACTGAGAGGTACAAGCCGTCGCACAATGACAGGTATTTCCAATTTATAAACCAACTACAAACCCGTTATCCCCAATTAGTTTTATTAATATCTTGCACATAATACATAGCATTACTGCAAATAGTGTGTTAAACATAATTTGATCATTTCTTTTATTATTATGTAAAGCTTCTTTGAAGCAATGTAACATTGTAGAAAGTGCTATAAATTGAGGATTTGATTATAACGACTAACTAAAGAGTTATGGCCTTTCAGAACAGCTATGATAGTGTAAAAAAAAAAAAAACTCTTCTGGTAATAAACACTTTAATTTAAACTATTTATACCTCGCAAAACTAGAATCTAAATTAACATTAATGGATTGTAACATCAAGTTCAAATACACATTTCCTTTTACAGATTTTTATTTATTTTTCATTTGCATGTGCTCTGCAACAGTGAAAATACAGGTTTGACATGGGGTTGCTTCAAATGGGGGGAAAAAAAAAAATTAACTATACTGCAAAATTTCACAAATTTACACTTGAAATTAACACCCAAAATATTTGGACCATTTACAAAATTATATTTTCATAATTCTAAATTAAACCCAACACCTTTAGTGCAACTGTACATCAACCCCAACAGCTTGATCTGAAAGACCTGCAGACCACAAATTCAACATGATCAGTTTTATCTGTAACAGTTCATAAAGCCTCATATGGTAGTAAGTAATGGGTAAGTACCAGTCACTTGCCAGTTACTGAAAATGTCAAAATGGGACAACTAACGCGCAAATTAAACCTTAATAGAAGGACTGGTAGAAGTTTTAAAATTCAGGAGTAAAGACAACATGGTTTTGGGATGAACATGGATAAAGCTTGGCTGGACACCTTCTGTACAAGATCTACCCCTGCGTTTCAGGTCAACATGGAGATCATGGGGTCACAAGTCACAATTATGATGCTACAGCCAGATACCCTGTAGCAGATCTGTGGGGAAGAATATTATTTGCAGTTTTTGTATGGCAGAGTGAACTCTAATGTGATATGCATCACATTATGGCTTGGGTAGATTAGTCAGGTAGTCAACTACTTCAACCACTAGTTGGCGATATTGGAAGCCATCATTTACTAAAGTGTGCATTAACAAGAACTAAGGGTCAAAAATACTTCAGTTTAGTTTAGACAAACATGATTACCGCAATTATACTTGGGATCAAATCATTTGAGACAAATCTAGATGTGCTTACTCCATATTGCTCTTGAGCTGGTGGACGGTCCGCTTGTCCAGATACCGACAAAAGAGCGTTAGTAGGTTGGAAGGCAGAAGAAGGGGTTCAACAAGTGTTGTCTGGGACAGTTGTCGGGCAACACAGAATACTGTGTCGGTCCTTAATTTAGGGGAAAAAAAAAGAAAAAAAAAGTGAAGGTTTCTCTAATAAAACAAATGGCCCAAAGAGAATAAAGACAACTCCCATCAGTTCATCTAGTTACATAAAAGATGGCGGTAAAACCGAATAACAGAATACCTTGCATATAATAAACATCAGGTTCAAGCATGCAGCTATGTGAATAACTTAACTACCAGATGGAAAAAGTCCAGTGAAAAAAAACAAACACTTAAATACCAGGTTTCAAAGTCTCCAATACTGGGCTCCATAGGGAGATCAGAAGATAAAAGCCTTTCTCCCTGTGAGAGCAGAGCATACAGCAGGGACAGACCAAACTGAAATCAAGAGTTGAACAAAATCATTCTCAAAATCATCCCGTTAACAAAACAAATTGCAGGTAAGAGCAGACCTTGTTCTGGCAGGCCAGCGCTAATCGTGTATCTTTTGAGTCAGGCAGTGATGTAGTGAATTCTTTTAGAACTCTGATTAGCTGACTGAATGAGAGTCCACCAATTACAGTGCGGAGAGACGGATACAAAACAGGCAGATCCTATGAAGGGGATGACACAGATTATACATTTAAAAGCAAAAACTCTTAATATACAAAAGTTATACATTTGTTCCAGACCTCATCTGTATCTCTGCCCATTAACATTGGCAGATGTTTGGTCACAATGCCAAGGATATTCAGTGCAGCATCGTGTGACAGGAGGGGGAGGAGTCTGGCCAATATCTTCTTTCCTTTAGAAATAAGTAGGCAGGAAAGAAACTCCTCTCCTGACTCCCTGGAGTGTAAATGCATGTTAATTACAATCTGGATAAAGTTTCACATCGAATAAAAGGTATAGGTTATTCTTACGAAAAAGTAGGGCTGCGCAATTGACTGTAGATCTGCTCCACCTTCTTCTGTATGCTCTGCTTTAACCTCCTAGCCTCATCTTTGTTGGATACAGTTGCCACCCTCTCTGCCTCTTCTACTTCTAACAAAACTATAAACAGCTGTATGGACAGCAATAGCATTAGAGCAAAGAACAAAGCGAAGCACAAGAGCCTAAACTAAGACAAGTAAAGCCGTCCAGTATTTCCTATCAATAGGGCACAAAACAGTTCACTTAATGTTTGGTTAGCTTAATGTTTTTTTTCAGGGCCTGTCACATTTGAGGTTTGCAGCCCTTTAACAACATTTGGGGCAAACATTGGGTCAATATGAAACAGGGTTGCTAAATTTAGCCTAAGTTAAACAAAATGTCTATAAATAAAAAAAATAAAGTCTGCCAAGGTCTGCCCCCACTGACAGATTTTAGTGTCTGCATGGACTGTGCAGACTACAGCACATGTACAAGGAACTGATAAACAAAGTACATGCATCTTCAGCCTCATCAGTCTTCAGTGAGTAGTAGGACTGTCACTTTTTACTCGATTCGAATATGACGTGAAATATCCGTATTCAAATAAATAAACTATTCGGTTTTTAAAGTGGCGTGTGTAGCGCATTTTTACAGTCTATGATTAGAGCGTTTGGTTTTTATTGTTTGCCATCTCATCCAGTAGCGGCCACTCTAAACGTATTGTAGAAAGGCCCAAATCAAGCGAATAAGACAATAGTTTACCCCGTTTCGAAAACCTAACGCACAGAACAGCCTGAGCGGACAATTATTTTGGGTTCTACGCCGTAGATGGTAAAATAAGCGTTAACGATAAGGTAGTTTGCTGACCTTGCAAACGCGCCTAGGTGTGTGCTCTGCAGTTATAAACGTGAAGAGAGCTGCACTTTATGCAGAGTTCTATTGTTGTACTTGTTAGCCAACATGTCTGATTAACAGACTGTTAAATTTTCTTTTACGTTTTTTTGGGAGGGGGCGGGGCTCGTAGATATTCAAATATTCGAATGCATTGCTTACTATTAGATATCCGTTCGAATCTGATTTTTCTCAAAAGTGACAGCCCTAGCGATTAGTAAACGTAGCAAGGAAGTTCAGAGTAGGCAAGCCATTACCACACACACCACAGATTAGGCTGGCAGTAATGCTTTAATGCATACAATTTAAGACTTCTTTTAACGGCACTAACTAATTCAATTTGCTTTCTTGCATTCCTTGCATTTACCTCATGTTGTTGTGGCCTTTAAAAATAATGTACATTGCGTTTCTTTAAACTAATTCATCTAGTTTATTTACGGCAGAAGATACCTGTGAAAACAGCTTAAGAGGGTGGATAAAGGGGCTTGCTGTGAGAATTACCAACACACTGGAGATCTGAGAACCAAACATTAAGTTGCTATACCTTTTCAATGCCGCTCAACACTTTTAACCTCTGCTCTCTAGTATCTTTGTGCTCCTGTCAAAAAAAAAAAAAAAAACTTTATACACAGTTTTCCAATAAAGCTTTTGCCTCATCTACAGACAGCAGGACTCACCTCACCAGCTGTGTGAGCGTGAACAGCATCGATTGCTCTTCTTGGAGAGAAACACGTGGACACTGCGACCTGCCCTAGTGAACCTTCAATGTGGACAACTGCAGTAGCAAGAATTACTGTTAACTGTTCTATAAATGCAAGTCATTACTATAGCTTGCTGTGCCAGACCTGGAATGTAGGAGTCAGTTTTGGTAACGTAAGGTGTTGTGAGTTTTGGTGGTTCCTTCTTTAACTGGTCACTCAGCATCTCCTCCTCAGCTAGTTTGGCTTCCATCCTCCGATAGTATTCCTGCAGAGTCACAACCAAGCTTATCTGGCAGGTTAACTATTCCAGTATACACTGCATTTGACAAATTAGTCAAATTTCATTAAGCTTAAATTCAGGTGACATCTGAAGAATAACCACTTTAACAAGCCACTTAGCTAATATTAACCCCAACCACATTCTCATGAGATGGATGTCTGTACTGACGAACCTGATAATAGTAGTCATCCAAATATGGATTTTCACTTTGCAGTTGGATCATCTGCAGCCTGATTATCCATTCCTTCTCCTTATCAGACATAAGCCCAGAATAAGGGTCCCAACTCATTAGCTTCCTGTAACTTGCAAACAAACACTTCATATATAGGACTTAAAGAGGGCCAATGCAGTCGTTTTGTTTTATAGACAAAGCCTCAATTTACCCGTGTGGTTTCGGTTGTCTTTGACTCAAAAGCCGTTTGTGCTGGGGGTGGAACTGGGCGACAGGACCTGGAGGTCTTAAAGTAAACACAGATCAAAATGCATGACAAAAAATAAATACAAAAGAGAATGGAAACACACTAAAGCAAAATACATGCAAAGCAACTCGTTTATAATGCCGTTTTAAGATTTACACTGAAATCAGTCAAGGTCCCTTTAAGAAGTCTCCATATTTGCAATGTCTCTGGGCATTTCAGTCAGTACTAAATCCAATCTACTTAAATGCAGGGAAGACAGGAAAAAAAAAAAGCAGGCTAGAGTCACAAAAAATTCCAACTACTAAACCCATGAACGATTTTTTCCCCATTTCTGACGCTCCATGTATACTATAAAGCAGTTTCTCCAGGTCACTCAAATTACTGTACAATGCGCAAGGCTGTCAGGTACTCCAAAACACTCTATACTGCTCCATCCGCCAAAGAAACATTAGTGCTTTGTCTCATTGGTGCTTTGAAACGACTGTCTCTTTCTCTTTCTAAACAACAAATATACAAACCAGCACAACCACATAATAGTATTACACAATGCTGGGAAACAAGTGGCTGAAAAGGCTGAATCATTATATGGTCCAACATACCGTTTACTGTATTGTAAAGTGCTCTACTTTGTAAAACTGCTTGGAAGCTGTGCATAAGGACAATACCAATATATTGAATTTAGAAGGTCTTGCTGAAATGTACAATGCGATCTGCATTTTAAAGATTAGATCCAACCTGTATCCCTTTAAGCTATTGAAGGATGGGCTGTAGACTGAAGCAGGTCTGGGGGAGTCTGTTCCGAACTGAAGGTGCAGGAGTTTGGGAGTAAAGGACATGGGGGTAGAGAGATGGGGACGGGAAGGTGACAAGAAACGTCCTGGCTAGAGAATAAAAAATAAAATTAAGGATACCGAGTAAAAGCTAGGTTAACCAAATTAAGTGATAAGGAAGAACACCTGGTTGTAATGTTGCTGGGGTGTAAAGAGTCTTTGGGGACGGAACGGGGAGCTAGGCATCATGGGGTTCATTTGAGCCTTGGCAAGAAAAACAAAAACTTGTAACTGTACATTAACTTACCAGACACAACACCACATTTTACACATTTTCAAATCTATATCTTTGCCAATTATCTAGAACTGCAGCCGACAGTGTTTCAAAGTAATCATATTGTAGGTTTAAAAAGTTTTAAATAAATTCCACAAACTTCATTTAGGCAAACAAATCCAACACATGCTAGAGATTAAAACATCCTACAGAATTACACAGAGACCAAAATGTCAGACATGAAGGGTGTGCTTGCTTCAATTGAGCAAAAACGTACTGTAACAACCACAAACCATCCTAGAGACTACCTAAAAAAAAAAAAATTGAAAATTTGCAAACACAGAAAACAATAGCAAGTTTTGCATAGTCAAACAACTGATTTTCTCTTACAAAAATCAAAGGCTACACAAGCATCTAAAAATCATTGGCCCTTGCAAATTTTACAATATCTGGCTCATTCTAAAGTGACATTTTAGGTCTTTTTACGCGTCAAGAAATTTGCAAAAAAAATAAACCCTGTACTCTCTATTAGGATTAGTGATTGTGCTCTAAATGACTTCATTTGTCCCTCTGTTAAATTAATAAATCCCCACTACCTCATAACGACATCTTTGGTTGAAGGATCCAAAATAAGGTTGGCCCCTTCTGCCCCGACTAGTAGAAAAAGGCCGCAAAGGAGACATGAAGTTCAGAGAAACAGGTGGATCCCTGCTATGGGCCGATCGATCAATCACTCCAATGACTGCCTGGTCCTGATTAGAAAGAAAAAATAAAATGGTAAACAGAAATATACATTGCATAGATGCAGACACAAGATGCATGCCTGAGACTTGCACCTGAAGTAGAGATGCCGCAGATGGCTTGCTGGGTTCTATTGATGATCCCATCCACTGTGGAGAAAATGGTAGCAAAAATTAAAAAAAAAAACACACCACAATACAACATTGTAATACTGATTACACACAGTATTTGAATTGGGGTCCTCCCAGTAGGAGCTGAGGCTACAATCCACAATGGCACTATCAATACTCTGGAAAAATGAAAAAAAATACAACATTTCAAAAATTCAAAATTGTTGTAAGGTACACAAATATTTCTAAAATACAAAAAAAATAACTGCATAAACTGAACCTTCAGGCTGGGTCGACCTTCCACGGTCTTCACCACAGCTGGGTCATCAAACAACTGCCCCCATCTTGCTCTTCCTCTCTGAGACCGACTCGCTGAAGTTTGGGACTGAACAGGAGCACCAGGTTTGGAAGGTGAAGGGGAACTACGAGGGGAAGGAGAGCTCGGAGGTGTGGATTGCAGTGTTGGTGAGCTGTCACCACACAACAGCAGAAGATCTGCAGGGTCAGCCTCTGGATCTTCAACGCCTGCATTTGGGTTGCACATTTTGTTGAGTGTTCCAAGTTATGTTTATGGTAGTTAAGTACATGGTATTAAAGATATGTTGTCAAAATTTGTGCATTCAAAAATAAAACCATATCCTGTGTATGACAGCATTTATATTAAAAAACTAGGAACATACTTAATCCAACACTAGTTATGATCACTGATTTTAAAAACAAAACCCATCAGTCACCAGATTATGTAAAACATTATATCATGTAATACGTGTATAAAAATATTTAAAAGGGTTCCTGTTAAACCTAAACCAAACGTCTCCTCATTGTAGAGATCAATCTCCTCATCCTCTTCTGCCATTTCCTGCAACAGTCCATAATTCTCTTCTCTGTCGCTCCACTGATCTCCATGCTCTGGCCAAACGGCATCAGGAATAGATTCCGCCATTTTCTCCTGAGATCCATCAAATTTTTTATGCAAACAGTTAAGTTACTTTGTTACCAGTAAGTGTAATGTTGTCATTAAATGCAGTTAGACATCCCATACTCCAGATGAAACTATTTACTATATCTAAAGTATAAGAATTAAATTATAGACCATTTTTAAAACAGTTATTTTAACATTTTTGAAATAATTTTATAATTACACATCATGGATTATGATGTAAAAGTCTAAATGGACTATCTGCCCATCTTTTCCTTACAAAGAAATGTAAATTGTAAAATATCAAATACCATTTAAAGACATTATGTATTTGCACATTAAACTAAACAGTTGGTGGGCAGGATGCTAATTATAGTATCCCACTGGTATTTCTCCTTTATATCTCTACAGTGCTCGATACATTCTGAATTTTATTTCTTTAGCTACTTACGTGCTTTTCGGAATCATCCATTCCTGTCTGTGAAATATTTAATTACGCTTTCACAAAAGTTTGCGTTGTCAGCTCCACGTGCTGTATGACAGGCGCTTATGAGGGTTTGTAAATGGCCACACCTGCGCGTACGGAGGCGTGGCCAAATCAAACAGGAAGGGATCGAGGTAGATCGTTCGTATTTCAGTTTCCATACAACAATAGTGTGTATTAAATACACAGTAATGATAGTTAAACCCCTAGCGATATTTTCGAAATAGTAGTGGGAATTTTTTTAATTTAAAATAAATCTTTTGAACAGTTTTATCTAAACATAATCTTCACATAATTTTTATAAACTTTCCTGGAGGCAATTGTCGCTTACTGTTTACAGAGTCAGACTTCGCAGGGTCACCATTTCGATTGCCAGTGCTGTCAGAAAACAACTGAATAATTTTTCTTGTGTTATTAAACAAACACCTCTACAATAAGAAATAAACTGATTGGTACCTATATCACTTACTCTTTTGAAAAGAGTCGCTCGGCTAGAATATTTCCACTATTCGGACAGTAAAATGTCCGTTCTTACCAGAAACATTAACTATCCGGTTTGAGTTTTTTTTTGCAGAGCAACCTATGGGGAAGCAGAGCCCTTTTGTATGGAGTGATTTTCCGGACAATTTTCAAAAGGAATTGCAAATTGTATTTTGCAAATTGTATTTGCAATTGCTTTTTACATATGTGGACGCATAAATTGTGCCATAATCCAAATGCAAATATTTCATTATCGTTTTCGCTTTCGCATGCGCACAGTGACTGCCAAATTTCAAATGGAAATGCAAAGTCTATTTGCATATGTATTTGCAATGACTTACGAGTAACGACCATGTCATATTTAAATAGCAATCTCAATTTCCAGATTAGCCTTTTCACTTTCTCTGCGTCACGTATGTAGCTGCCAAAACTCAAACGCAATCGCAATTCATTTTG